>JAREIK010003007.1:995235-1071884 GCA_029783825.1 Sapria himalayana
ATATATATATATATATATATATATATATATATATATATATATATATATATATTAAAATACATAAAATTAAATAGTAAAAGAACAAAAATTACCCAAAATTTTTTTGAAATCAATAAACCCTAAAAATTTAAATAGTAAAAGAACAAAGATTACCCTCAAATTTTTTGTTTCATTAATGGTGTAGCATTAAAATAATGTAGGTGAAATAAAAATAAAAGCTAAAATAAGCAAAATTGGGAGAAAATAAAAAAAACTAATGCCCGAATATTCTATAAAAATGAAAACTGCTAGTGGTAATCAAATTGAGAGAGAAGGAGATATGTATATAGCATTCGAAGGAGAAGAACAATGAAATTATTACCTGGTAATGAAAGATGAGATAGATTTCTATGTTACTCCCATGTGTTTCGGCTCTCCTTCATCATTAGATAGAGAATTTTTTAGCATTTTTTTTATATGAAACCTTTTATATATACTATACTGTTATAAAATAAAAACAAAAAAATAACACTAAAATAAATTAATAAAAAATAAATAATTTAAATAAAATAATAGTAATAGATTTTTATTTAACCATAAATGATATTATTTAATAAATAAATAAAATAATTGTATATAATAATAAAGTATTCTCACACACACACGCACACGCACGCACACACTCATATATATATAATATATGGTTATAAATTTATAAGAATTCAATTAATTTTTTATTAATATAATATGAAATAATTATAAAAGCATATAATTTGAATCTTATAATCATTATAAATTTTAATGTTTGAAGCATTTCTTTAATAACCACACTGAAATATTAATTTTTAAAATCATCAAAATTTTTTTGATATAATTAAAACATCAATATATTAATCTTAAAATATCAACTTTTTTTCTTTTAAATTTTATGAAAATTTAATATTTTTTTTATAATTCAAAAATTTCTATTCTTTATTTCATTATTTTTTAAAAAATTATTATAATCATAAAAATATTATTTTATACTTTTTTTTATAAATATTTACTTGTTTATTCGTTTATTCATATATTTTTATTATTTTTTATAATCAAACAATTGTTTATTTTAGTTTTTTATTAATTGTAATTTTTATTTATTAATAAAAATATTTTATAAATATTATAATTATATAATAAATTATATAATGTTTTGTAATACAAATATTTAAATATCATAAATAAATATTTCAGATAAAATTAAGTATAATATTTTAATTAAATTATAATCAAAAAAATAGTTATTTTAGTCATATTTAATATAAATTTTTATTCGTATTAATATATTTATTAATTTTTTTATAATATCAAATTTCAATTATTATATGAGAAGATCATGTCATTCAAGGATTACTCATCTATAGACCATGACATTCCTTTAATATAAAAATGTATATAAAATATTAAATAAATAATGCTTAAAAAAATATCATTAAAGATTAGCTACGAAAATTATAACTAACCTAAATAGCTAGGGAAAATTCCCTAGCTAAATGCATATATTTTGATAAAATAAATATTTAAAGAATTATCGATTCTAATTGTATAAAAACTAATAAAAAAATAAATTTAGATAATTATTTAATGATGGATTTAAATTAGATAGAAAAATTCTATCACTAAATACGTTGCTAATAATTAGCTAGAAAAATTCCATAGTTAAATCCGTCACTAAATCAATAATTTAATTAGCAAGGGAAATTTGTCGCTAAATCTATCGCTAAATTGAGGATTTAATTAGCAAGGAAAAATTTTTCTCTAAATTGAGGATTTAATTAGAAAGGAAAAATTCGTCGCTAAATCCGTGGCTAAATCAAGGATTTAATTAGCAAGGGAAAATCCATCGCTAAATCCGTTTCTAAATCGAGTATTTAATTAGCAAGGGAAAATCCGTCTCTAAATCGAGGGTTTAATTAGCAAAGGAAAATCTGTCGCTATATCGAGGATTTAATTAGCAAGGGAAAATCCGTCGCTAAATCTCCCGCTTTTCTTGAGCAGAATTTACGAAAATCTTCCTTCACTAAATCCCACACTTTTCTTGAACGGAATTCACGAAAAATTTTCCGTCGCTAATCCGTTGCTATTTTTTTTCCAAAGAAAAATCATGAATCTCTTGTTATTCCCTAGCTAATCCCTCGCAATTTATCTAGGGATTGATCCCTATCTAAATTTCCCTAACTAAAATGATTTTTTCTTGTAGTGAACAGTGCATAAAAATATAATCTATCCATGCATTAATGTTGTTTTTTCTTCCTCATCATCTCCGATCACCATCTTTCTGCTATGACAAAGTTGTCCGAGTCACGGTGCATCATGTCTAGTAAAAAATCCTTCACTTACACAAACTTCGTATGGGGAACAATGAGGTTTCATATGTATATGAAATTTAAACCAATGAATAAAATCAAAAAAAAATTAAATAAAAAAAGTTATGTTTTGATAAATATATAATATTGCAATATATATGTACATATATACTACAATGTATATGTACATATATTACTACAGTAATATATGTACATATATACTGAGTACATATATATTCAGTATATATGTACATATAATACTGTTGTATTATATGTACAAATACTACAATAATATATGTGCGTATATCTATAAGTATATACAGCATTTGCTGCTGTTGCTGCTGCCGTCGTTGCTACTTCTACTACTGCTGCTGCTGTCGTCGTTGCTACTACTACTACTGCTGCTGCTACCGCCACCACTGCTACTGCTACTCCTGCTGCTACTGTTGTCACTGCCACTACTGTTGCTGCTACCACTACTGCTGCTACTACCGCCGCTGCTGCTACCGTTGCTGCTGCTGCTGCTACTCCAGCTACTACCGTTGCTCATAATAAAAGTGGGGCAAGCGATGATGCTTGATTGATGAACTTCCCTTCCAACCACTCGTTTTGAGATTGAATGAGTTTTTGACGAGGTGGTGAGCTGCTTCTCCCCAAATAGGACCTGATATTCCTCTTGGCACTCGCGGCTTGTAAAAATCAGGTAATGATACATTTTTCCTTCCGATTGAATACAATTTTGTGATGTAATAAAATTAAACGACACTACATGAGCATCATCATCATCATCCTAAGACCTAGTACAATTATAACAAATCATTGTAGAACCTACAGCAAGAAACCTTATTTCCTCATTTATACTCTTTGTACCATGTGATAATTGCATATCTACACAATTACTAAGAGATTTAAGACCAACCACTATCTGCCTAGCTATCCTGGATAAAAAATAACTTCTATGGTATCACTTACTTGTAATGCCTTTTGTCTATATGTAGAAAGATAAATAGATAGATAGATATGTTGACTATAGACAGGAATTATAAATGTATATTTATAATTCCAAATTAATAGACATATAAATATATTTTTATCTATTTTGTTCTTATTATTTTGATGATAATACAAGTCTATAAATGAGTTTTTTCACATAGTAAGTCTATAAATGCATATTATCATTGTGTCTATCTATCTAGTAAACAAGAATTAATATTAGACCAATTAAATTAATTAAAACATCTACAATTCTTAACAGAATAGAATTACTATGGAATTTATTAGGGACCTAATAAAAGACCAGAAAATATGATTTATTAAAAAAAACTAAACAAAATTCATCATCATCTACCAACAAAAATTATACCCTCAACAAACACTCAACATTAGCAATGAGAGCAAAATTAAAGGTTATGGTTAAGCCATACCTTCTTCTTTTAAAAAATATAAAAGTTTCACACTATAACAACAAACACTTGATTAGTAGATAAATTTAAACATGTTCTTCATATTTATCTTCTCTACAGAACAAAAATTATAAAATATAAAAAACCATAAATTAAAATATAAGACATAACTTAAATTAAAAAAATTACAGTACCTTGCTCTTATTCTCCTCTTTTTATTATTTTCTTCGTCCTCTTTTACTATTTTATTCATCCTCTTTTACTATTTTTCTTCGAATTTCAGAACTAGCACACTATCTATTGATTTGAAATCCATTAAACCTTAAAAAAAATCATTAAAAGAAAAAAAATTCATACTACCAATTTATCATTAACTCAGAAGAGCTAAACAAAAAAGCACCATTTATCTCACTGGCGATTTTAAATTTGCAAAACTCATTACTACTTTCTCATTTAAATTATGATGAAAATAAACAAAAAAAACACACAGAGAGTGAGAGAGAGATGTTATTTATTTTGATAAGGATCTTCGTAACGATGCTACGATGGATGTATGTTCTGAGAGATGCTCTTGGTTTGATATGGTTCTTCAAAATGATTCTGCGATGGTAGTGTGTTCTAAGAGACGAAAGTTTTTCAGAAGTGAACTGACCTAATTACGTAGAGATGGTTAGATAGGGAAGAGATGAGTTAGATATTAAAAATATTAGAAAACAAAATTATTTTATATTTAACCATTAATTATATTATTTCATAAATAAATAAATATAAGATTAATAGTTTATGAAATTTTTATGGGTATTTTTTATAATATTATTTATAAATTTTTTTTCTATTTATGATTAATAGAAAAAAAAATTTAATTTATTGTTATAACAATGGAGAAAATAAATCAGATTACTAATAACCATGAAAACAATTAATTGGTAATTAAATTTTCATATTATTTCATTTATTAAAAAAACATATTATTTCATATAACCATTGATAAATTGTATAAATGTATAACCATACAATTTTATAACATCTCAATTAAATAAAAATTAAATAGCCAAGTAAATAATGAATAAGTAACATATCAATAATATTCAAACAATTTATAAAAAATCTAACGATAAAAATAATATTATATAATCTTAACATTATCCAAAAAAATTAAATTAAAAATTAGTTACTTACAAATATAACTTACAAAAATAAGACAACAAATAAATCCAAAAAAAAAGACAAAAGCAACCAAATTTCAACTTGTATATTACTATAACAAATGATTTTAGATAATTTTTTTATAAGATATTTCAATATTAAAAAAAATAAGAAGAAAATATTAAGTAAATAATAACTTTCTATACTATGATTAACTTCTAAGTTAATAATTATACATCTAAGTAAAAGATGAGTTATGAAAACTATAATACATAACAAATGAGAAGTATCAACAACAATATTTAAAAAAAGATTTGTTTACTTCTTTAAAGGAAGCATCATGATAAAGGAGCTCTATGAAGACTCATAAATGACAATGATAATTGACTTGTCTCCCTCAATACCCAATAATACTCTCGGCCTCATTCATAGATAAAACTACTAATATCCCACTATGATATATCATTTCTTCATATGATATATACATTATAGAGATAATCTCTTGTTTATGCATACAAGCATCATATTGCACGTCATTATTCTTTTAGTTGTACATTTATATAAACTTTTATATATAATGACATATGATTATATAAATGTATGTGTTTAGATATAATGTTGTGTTTAAAATATTTATATAAATGTTACACACACACACACACACACACACATATATATGTAACACTTTTATAAATATTATATTGTATATATATCACAATTATATAAACATTATAAATATTATATTTTTATATAAAAATTTATATGTTATATAAATGTTTATAAATATGTATAAACATTTTATATGTAATATAAATGTTATATATACAATTTTATAAATGGATAGAATTATGTAAATATTGTATTAATGTTTATAAACATTTATACATATGTATAAATATTTATATATAATACTTCATGTTTATATAAACATATCAATGTTTATATATAATGTTATACGTTTATATATATTTAAGTATAAACATTTATATATAATGTCACAGGATTATATAAATGTATAAATGTTTATATATAATGTTATGTGTTTATAATATTTATATAAATATTATATTGCTACAAATCAGGCATAGCATTTTCCAAAATAGTATACCTATATTGCTATAATATTTTTTAAAATGGGTTTATTTTTTTTAATTTTTTATTTTTTTTAAATCATTTAATATACCGGAGGAAACCATATATTTTTTGAGTTTACAAGAAAGTAGAAATCTTTTATTTTGATGTATTTTTTAATATGAATATTTACTTATTTAGGTACTTTTTAAAAAATTTACTAATCAGCATAACCATTAGTAGCTCATTTTTTATATTTAATTGAGGATGAAATTTTTATTTTACATGAAAAAAATTAATTTTTTTTAATTATATCAAAATTAAGTAGGGTGTGAAAAAAAAGCATTAACAATATCAACTTTAAGGAATTTGATTTTATCGAGATTATACAATATTAATAATTCTTTCACTAATTATGAATATTCTTGATTATATAAGTATTCTAATTTAAGTTGGATATAAGTTTTAAGCAAAATATTAATAATTTTTATAATTTTTATAATATAATCTTTAAATATTATCTTTTAAATTATTATATTTTATATATTAGCATTACACAAAGTCAACTTGACAATTCAAGAAACACAACCTGAGTCATATTCACTTGCAAACTAAGCAATAAAGATCTAGGTTGAGTATTTTTGGCATATTAAATCAATGTGAGCAACCAAACTCTCTGAGATATTAGTTTTGCCTAACTTAATTTCCAATTAAACTAATAAATATTTTGGCTTTACTCAAAATAGCATCTCTAACACAAGCACAAAAAAGAGTCAAAACTTCCATCACTTGTAAACTCTTTTGAATCATACACCAGAAAATATATGATTTGCTTTTAATTAAATTGTTCATGAATAAATAAAATATATTGTGTTAAACAATAATTTAAACAATAAGATTTAAGAGAATATTGACATTTGGTCCTATGCATTATTTATGATCAGCTAGCATTCATAAAAATTTTATTTGACCCTCATATCTATTTTTTCTCAAGTAATCTTGGTTTTATGTTGTATGTATGTCAACTTGAATAGAAGTAGAGATTAGAGTTAAATTGTTTTTCATGGTTTATGGTGTTGTAAATAAAGGTTTACCTACCTAATTCAAATTTTTAAATAAAGATAATTTATGCATATTTTATTATGAATATTTACATTCAAACTTGCAGAAGTACTAACAATACTTGATCATTTACCATGGAAAAATAAGCTACTGCTGTCAGCCCATCACCAACACCCTTAACTTCTTGTATTACAAAAGTAATATCATCAAATCAAACTTCAGTTTAAAAATGAAAGGCAGACAAAAAGTAGACACTTAATCACACTAACCTTGGTCAAAAGAAAATATTAATGAAGCAAATGTAGAAAATATTAGGTACAGTGAATAAACTAATAGTCTTGATGGATATAAGAAAATTGAACAAATTTAGTATCCGGTATAAGTAATTGAGATGTAATTATAACAAAAGAATAATAAAATTAATAAATGATACTTTGGAGAGAACAGTCTTAGCAGATATATGCTTCATATACATAAAGAAAATTATTGGGCAGTAGATTCCAAGTATTCACTTCCATTTTGTCCTAACTGTTTACATATGCCCCGGGTACACAATTCCTTATATCACCCGCCAAAGTGGATACCTTATTTTAATAAATGGTAAGAACAGTGAGCATAAACTTTTCGAAAAAATCCTTGGAAAAAAATTATATTGTATGAGATTGATTTAAATTACCAAGTTTGATATTCAAACCAATTCCAAAAATCATATATTTCATTCTTCGTCAAAAATTGAAAGCATGGAACAAATAACACAACAAATGCTAAAACAAAATGAGGTCTTCAAATTGAAAGAACAATGATTAGGTATGATAATTCATGTTTTAAAAAATACAAAAAATAGATGAATAAAAAAGGCAATAACACAAATCAGAATTAGAATGATGAAAAATAGCATGCTACCAAAAATCTTTCGTAAGTAGATTGACTCCTTGACACTATTTTGTTTGGCCACCGATTAGGTTATTATTTATGTTTTACTTGTTTTAATTTTACAATATTAATACTTATTTATTTATTTATTTTATTTTAAATTTAAAATTATTTTATATTTTATTTTTAATTTACTATAATAATCTACTCAAATATTTAATTCTTATAAATTTTAGTAGAAACAAAAATAAAACTTGAATTAAAATCAACTTAGGGTCAGTTTGGTAATGATTTAAAAAGTGTTAAAGTGCTAAAAATAATTTTAAGTTTGTTTAGGACAAAAAAAATATCATTAGTAATATTTTTAAAAACTTTTTAAACCCTAAAAAAAATACTTGAAGTATTCTTTTAATAAGCACTTGTAGATATATTTTTAATAACTCATTAAATTTTTTTAGATGTAATTAAAACATCAATTAATTTATCCTTAAATATCAATTTATTTTATTTTAAATTTAATAAAAAATATGATTTTTTTATAGTTCAAATATTTCAAAAAATTTAGTAATAATTTGTTAAAAAAAATTGTTAATCATTAAATTTTTTTATAAGTTTTATTAATATAAATATTTTCTTTTTTATTTGTTAATTGAGATTATTTTTAAATATTTTATTATAATCATACACATAATGATTTTAGGTTTTTATCAATACAAATGTTTATGTATGTTCACTTATAAAGGCAAATATTTTAAAAAAATTTTATAATTATTGAATTAATTATTTAATGTATTTATTAAAACAAATATTTAAATATTTTTATTAATTAATTCAAATAAAATTTTGTATATTTTTTAAAAATATTATAATCATAAAAATAGTTATAGTCTTTATTAATATAAAATTTTATTTGTATTTATATATTTTTGAAATTATTTATTTATAATATCCTATTTTTATAATTATACGAGGAGAATGTGTATTTCAAGGATCCCTCATCCATAAACAATGACAAACCTTTAATATACAAAATATATCAACTATTAAAACAAATAATAAATAAAACAAAAAAATCAATATAGATTAACTACATAAATAAACCATAGCTAAATAGCTAAGAAAAATCCCTAGCTAAATGCATATATTTTGTGAAAATTATAATTTAAGGATGAATAACTTGCTATTGATATATAATTATAAAAATATATTTCCAGATAATGATTTAGCGAGGGATATTTTCTTGGGCTAATTAGCCAGAGAAAATCCATTTCTAAAGTCATTACCAAATTTGTCATGAATCATTGCACCAAAATCTGTGACAATATTATTTAGGAACATTTTTACATCAAAATTTCCATCTCTAATCCATCATAAATCCATCACAAATTTGTCATTCAATGTAAAATCAAACATATCTTGTTATTCCCTAGATAATCCCTTGCAAATTAGCTAGAAATTAATTCTCTAGATTAATTTTCATAGCTAAACAGATAATTTGTTGTAATGTCGATAGACAAATTAATTTACAGAAAGATAGACAAAGAGATAGATATATATACAGATAGATAGAAAGATAGATAGACAGATATACTGATAGATAGATATACTGAAAAATATCCAAATAGACAGACAAATATATAAAGAGATAGAAAGATAGACATATAGATATACAGATATATAGATAGATAAATAGATAGATAGATAAACAGAAAGACTGATAGATATATAGATAGATAAATAGACATATAGATAGTTAGATAGACAGAAAAATAGACAGACAAATAGATAGATATATATTTAGATAGACAGATTGAAAGACAAATAGACATATAGATATAAATATTGAAAGATAGATAGATTGATAGATAGATAGATGGTCAAATTTGAAATATAGAAAGAAGAGTGATAAACAGATAATAAACTGACAAATAGATAGAAAAATAGATAGACAAATAGATATATAAATAAACAAATAGAAAGAAAGACAAATAAAAAAAATAGATATTTGGATTGATAGATGGATATATAGATAGTTAGATTGATGGATAGATAGACGCATAAAAAGATGGATAGAGAGATATATAGATAGTCGGATTGAAAGATAGATATTTAGAAGGATAGATGGATGGATATATAAAGAAATAAATTTACAAATAGATAGACGGATAGATAGATGGATAGATAAATAAATAGATAGATAGATAGACAAATCGATAGATAAAATGATAGATAGATAAAGAGACATAAAGATACATATATCAAAAGAGAGACGGATTGGAAGACAAATTATTAGACAAATAGATAGATAGATAGATATATAAACAAATTGATAACAAGATAAATAGATAGATTTATAGACAGATAGTTATATGGATAGATAGATAGATAAATAAACAGATAGTTAGACAGATAGATAGACATATTAATAGACAGCTCGATAGACATATAGTTAGATAGGTAGATAATAGATAGATAGGCAGAGATATACAAATAGAGATAGATAGAAATATAAACAGATAGATAAATAGGTAGAGAGACAAATAGATAGACATATATATAAACATATAGATAGAAAAATAATTATATAAATAGATACACTTATAGAAAGAAAGTCAGATAGATATATTATTAGGCAAATAGATATACAAAGAGATAGATAGATTAATAGATAGATATATATATATATATATATATAAACATATAGATTAACAAATAGATGGATAGATAAATAGATAAAAAGATAGAAAGATAAATAGAAAGATAGATAAACAGATAGATAGATAGATATATAGATAGAGAGACAAATATATAGATAGTTAGATAAACAAATTGATAGACTGGAAGATAGAAATAGAGATAGACAGATAGTTAGACGAATAGATAGATAGATTAATAGATATATAGATAGATAGAAAAAACAAATATATAGATAGATAGATAGACAGATAGATAGCCAAATAGATAGATATATAGATAGTTAAAAACATAGATAGATAGACAAATAGATAGATAGATGGATAGACATATATATAGAAAGATATATAGACAGATAGATAGATAGATAGACATATATATAGAAAAAAAAGATAAACAGATAGATAGATAGAAATAAAGATAGAAAGATAGATCGATAGAAAGATAGACATATAGACATATAGATTGATAGACAACAAGATAGTTATATAAATTGATAGATATATAAATAGATAGATATATAAATAAATAGATAGATAAAATATAGATAGAGAGATATATATATATATATATATATATATATATGGATAGATAGATAGATAGACAGATAGACAGATAAATAAATAGATAGATAGAGAGATAGATAGATATAGACAAACAAATAGATACACTAATAAATAAATAGATAGATAGATAGACAGATTTATAGACATACAGATATAAAGATAGATAGATAGACAAATAGACATATATATAAATATATATATAGACAGATAGATAAAAATTTTAATAGATAGATTGATAGATACAAATATAAATAGATAGATAGATAGATAGATAAATTGATAAATAGTTAGACAAGTAGATAGACATATTGATATGTAGTTCGATAGATAGATAGTAAGGCATTTTGATACATAGATTAATAGACAAATAGAAAAAAAAATAGATATGAATAAAGATAGACAGAAAGATAGACACAAATAAATTAGATAGATAGAAAAATAAATAGATAGATATATAGACATATACATGGATAGATAGATAAATAAATAAATAAATAGATAGATACACTTATAGATAGATAGATAGACAAAAAGATAGACATATTATTAGACACACACATAGATATATAGATAGATAGTTAGATAGACATATAGATTTAATGATATATAGAGATAGATAAATAGATAGATAGATAAAAAGAAAGATAGACAGATAAATAAATAATTAGATAGATTCGTAGATAAATAATTATATAGGTAGAAAGATAAATAGATATACAGATAGATAGAAAGATAGATAGACAAATAGATAGATAGATGGACAAATAGATAGATTGATAGATTGATTGATAAACAAATAGATAGATAGATAGATAGATAAATAGAAAGATAGAAAACAAGATAGATAGATAGAAACAAACATAAATAGACATATAAATAAATAGACAGACAGACAGGTAGGTAGATTGATAGATATATAGGCAATTTGATAGACAGATGGATAAATAGATAAATATAGAAATAGAATGATAGATAGACAGACAAATCGATAGATAGATTAATAGTCATTGATAGCCAATAGATAAATTTATAGATATATAAGTAGATAGAATGATAGATAATTAAAAAGATATACACAAAGATAGATAGATTGATTAATACATAGATTGATAAATACATAGATAGATAGAATGATATATAGATTTAAAGACTTATAGAGAGATATATATGATAGATAGATATCCAGATAGATAGATAAACAAATAGATAGATAGATATACAAATATATAGATATAGAGATAGATAAATAGATAGATAGACATATAGATAAACAAATAGATATATAGTTATATTGACAGATAGAAAGACAAATAGATTGAAAATTTAGATTGAAAGATAGACAAATAGATAGATTGAAAGATAGACAGATAGATACTACAAGAAATTATCTATTTAGCTGCGAAAATTTAGCTAGGGAAAAATCCCTAGCTAATTTGTGAGGGATTAGCTAGGGAATAATAAGAGATGTTTGATTTTACTTTCAGTGACAATTTTGTGATGAATTTATGATGGATTATAAATGGAAATTTTCTATTTATAAATATCCCTAGCTAATTTTGTCATATATTTTGGTACAAAGAATGGTGATAAATTTAGCAATATCTTTAGAGATGAATCTTTCCTAGCTAATTAAATCAAGATAAAATTCCTCACTAAATCATTATCGTGAAAATTCTTTTTACAATTATATATTTATAGCTAGCGATTAGTCCTTAAATAATAAATTTCACAAAATATATACATTTAGCTTTGGAATTTTTTCTAGCTATTTACTTCATGATTATTTCCGTCATTAATCTATAATGAATTATTATATATATATATATATATATATATATATATATATATATATTATTTGTTTTAATATTTGATATATTTTTGTATATTAAAGGTTCGTCATGGTATATGGATTAGGGATCCTTGATAGATGCCTTCTCCTCATATAATTATAAAAATAGAATATTATAAATAAATAATTACAAAAATATAAAAATACGAATACATATTTATATTAATAAAACATAAATTAACTATTTGCTGGATTATAAAATTTTAAAAATACTTAAAAAATAATATTTGATTTAATTAATAAATATTTTTAAATATATGTTTTAATAAAAACATAAAATAAATAATTCTTTTATTATAAACAATTTTTAAAAATATATTAATTAATAAATGAACATACATAATTATTTGTATTAATAAAAAACTACAATTATAATTTGTATGATTATAAAAAAAATATTTACAAAAAAACTGAAATAATGAATAAATAAGTAATTATTATTATTATTAAAACTTAAAAAAAATATTTTTAAGATTATAGGGATCTTTTAATAAAATATTTAAAAAAATATTTGAATTATTAAAAGAACACTTCAAGTGTTATAAAAATTATCTTTATGTGCTTATTAAAAGAACACTTTAAGTATTTTTTTAGAGTTTCAAAAATTTTTTAAAAAATTACTAATGATATTTTTTTGTCCTAAAAATACTTAAAATAATTTTTTGTCTTATTATCATATTTAAAGAGTGCTACCAAACTAACCCTAAGTTGATTTAAATTCCAGTTTTATTTTTACCTCTATTTAAATTTATAACAAGTAAACCATTGTGTAATATTTTTAATATTAACTTTTTTATATTACATTCTTAATAAATAATAAATAAATCTTTTTTATTATCTTCTCATTTTAAGTTAAGTTAGGATTTTTATAAATTATAAAATATATCAAATAATATGAAATTTTATGCCTATAAATTTATTTCATATTATATTCATAAAAATATATGAATTCATTAAAATTTATAATCATTATATATATATTATTTTATGGTTATAAATAAAATCCTAAAAGTCACTTATGTTTACTATTTATCACAAATCCTTTTGGGAGAGGAACTATGATGAACACAATTGGATTCCATGCTTCTATAATCTTCAACCACATTCCCTGTCTGTATGTATTAATCCATTATTCCATGCTTGACTATCGGAATTTTATATATGATTTGCTATAGCTTTTCAACCTGATAAAAGAAATCCCAGGATTCGAATTGTTAACATCGTTTAGGAATTCACTTGAATCACTATCTAATGATCCACTCTTCAACTCCTTCCCATATATTTCTGAAAAAAGACCCTCCCCCTTGTTGAACAAGCTACTACTCTTCATGTTTTTAGCGTTTACCTATGCCTTCAGTTCCCTAATCTATTTTATCAAGGCTTCATGATAATGATCACGGACTTCATAACTAAGCTTCAGTGAGTCATAATTTGCTTTCAAGAGACCATAATTTCTTCTAATTGCTTGGTTTTCCACCTAGAATGGTAGTTTTGGAACCAAACATCTATTTGTCTTGGCTGCAAGCCAAGTTCATGAGCTAGTTTGTTTTTCCTCTCTGGTTCAAGCTTGTTCTCCACTTCAAAGTTCTTATCCAACGCTTTAACTTGATCTATTGTTTAGCGTCTCTTATTTTCTCCACTCCCCTTTCTTAATACGTCTACACATCCTTCTTCATCAAATCCTTCAAACAAAATTGGTATTCTTTACTGTAATCATGATTGTTGTTGTTGTTGCTTCTTTAACTAGAAACATTTTCTTCTGCTATAGATGGGCATACTAAAATGAAAGCACAAAGGGAATTAGATCTGGAAAATATTTTCATTAGTGGAATGAAATAAAACACCACTAAACCAGATCTGGGAAAAACCAAAGGATGTGATTATGGGAGCATTGGGTATTATTTTTAAAGCAAGAATGACAAGGCATAACATTTATCTTGCCTCATTGTTCATATAAGTTTTCGTGCACAAAGGCAGACAAGTGCACTGTAAATAACTTGTACAACCACGTCCTATTGTCCATTCAATATTTCTTCATTTTTTTCCTTTCTGCTCACTCTATGTCCATCTAAATCAGGAAAAAAAATGGATCGATGGAGAAAATAGTTGTAAAAAAACATGTTGGATAATCTATAGCCTCTGCTATGTCTAGCCTCTAGAGATAGTAGTAGCGAGGAGGGACATTATTCTTGTTATTTGTAAGTGATAATCACTATCAGGATCTCTTTTTGCTACATACAATCATCACGATCAACTAAACTAATTATGAAATATTGTTGAACTGGAATAATTTGGTTTACCTTTTATTAAACAACACCTAATAATTTTTACAAACTAAAAAGATATGCCACACTTCTATTCATATGATATATTTTTATCAAGATGTAAGTTCAAATCAATAATTTAATAACTATTATCTACCATATAATGATGGAAGTTCAACTATGAATGGCAAGCTATTGAAGAACGGCGTGCCCTAGAAGTGAAGTTGTTCGGAAATGCTCTACTCACACAGAGTAGTAGGTCATTTTTATATTTTTATTAAATTGTTACTTTTTTTCCAATTTCATTTCTCATAGAAGTGGATTCTTCACAGCCATGGGTTTTGCTCATGTTTCACTATTTGAAGTTGCTTCTATATTGTGATCTCTTTGCAGTGCTCGTTTGTGGAGTATCATAACTACAAAATTGTATACCAGTGCTATGCATCTTTATTTATCCGGGTTGGTGTTGACAATGATGGAGTAAGTTCCTATTGCATCTATAATATTGTACATAAGATGTATTTCAAGTGTGTGTTATTCTAAATCAAGTTGAGCTGAATCAATTTGTTTTGTTTATTAGTTTTTATTTTTTTTTTGCTATTAAATGAGCAATGATATTAGTGAGTAGAGGCATACATGTTGCAGAATGAGTTTGTGATTTTAGAATTCATACATATATTAGTTAAAAAAATGGATCGTCATTTGGGAATGCAGTAGAATTTAATTGCAACACGATGAACTTATCTGCCTCATCTTTCAATTCTTCACATGAAGTAATCTAACTTTGTTTTTTTTGAATTTCGATTTCTTAATTGTCAGTGTGATCTCGACATAATGTTCCATTTTGAAAAGGCACATTTTATGTTGGATGAGAGGGTCATGAATGGAGCAACTTTAACACTATGAGGAGCTCATTGACTGAACTATATACAAACTAGAAACATATCTCAACAAAAAAAATCATAATCAAGCATTATATATTTTTAATTCGTGATAACTTCTAGGTTAATGCATAATTCTCAAATTTCTTTTTTCTTTTTATCAAAAGATTGTAGCTTCTAATTGTTGTTTGGACTATTTTTGCATCTCTTATAGATGATTCTACTTTTAAGAATACATCACAGTAACTTAGTGCAATTCATTGAATATTGTCAAGAGGGTGGCAATATGCTTGTTTATTAGTTCGTGAACAATGGAACAGTGAAGGAGCATATTTATAGTAACTCAAATCTTATATAAAGTTCAATCGATACCAACTGAGGCACTCATTAATGCATGTAATGTTGATAGGCCAGTTCACCAATAGAGAATGTAACAATTGGATCAAGTGGCTCAAGATTGTAGATGATACTGCAAAAGTTTTTTTTTAAGTTCTTATTATTGTTTGATTTATTTTGCAAGCATATGCTGTTAGTGTTAGCATGGTCTAGCGGGCAATGATGCCATGAGATGTAATCCCTTAGATGCGTAGCCAAGGTGCATAAATGCCTTGAAGTGCATAGTGTGTGCATGGTGCAGTGAACGTCCATGTGTGCTTGAAATATTGGACATGCACCATGTGTATGTTTGATGAAAAAGACAGATAAACACATATATATTGATAGATAGTTAGATAGATAGATAGATAGACAAAAATTCATTCGAGGTATGTAAGTTCTATTCAAATATGCTCAACCCATAGATCTGAATTTGAGTAGATTCTTAAACCATTGTGCATGAGAACCCTAGTAGTTGTAGGATTTAAGTTATGATTAAATTCCCAAGTTGCAGCATAAACCCAAACTTCAAAAACCTTTGGATGAAATTGAATTGCTTCAGCTAGTACCTACATGAATTAAAATAAATGGATTAACCTAAAGAGGTATAGAGCTCGATCATAAAAGTAACCGAATATAGCTATATCCAACAATAATAATGTGTCTATGCTCAGAAATGTCAAAATTTTATAGATTAATGCAACAGTAAGATATGCTGGCATGCTCTAAAACTTGATTAATTCAAGTGAAATGGATCGAAGAATGATACAAGAAATAGGGATGCAGATAAAAACATGAACATGTGTGAGACTGAAATAATCAATTACATGATATGATATGGAATTGCAAATTTTTTGCATTAAACCCCTAAAAATTGATTAAAAAAAAGAACAATACCTTCTTCATCATCAATATTTTACACGAGACCTTGTTTGTGGTGCTCCTATAAGTCGGTGTTCATGCTTACCAAAGCGAAGATGGTTCAACGAGATGAAGTTATAAAGATTATGAAGAGGGTTCCATTTGGATGAAAAAACATGTGTGATTAATCATGGATTCATGGTATAAATAAAGCACCTGTTATATAGACGCATGAGTGGAGAAGTGAATGTTGGAGATGATATGGAAAAGCTGTAGATTCCTACAGCCAAGGATGGGATGCTGGTGTTCAGGTTTAGGTCTTGACTATTCTACACTGTATGTTGTGTTTTTCTGAAATCACATCAGATTTCTAAAATGGCATCGATTTTTTGAAATCACAACAGTAGTAACTCTTGATATTTAGGTTGGTAAAAAAAATTAAATTTAGCTATGAATTACTAAGGGAAAATCCATCTCTAAAGTTGTTGCTAAATTTTCATATTATTTTATTAAAAAAAACATATTATTTCATATAACCTTAATTAAATTATATAAATTTATAACCCTAAAAAACGTATTATATTTTATATTTTTAATAATTTATGGATAAATCTATAATATTATTTTATAAATAAAAAAATATTATGAAATTATAAAAAAGTATTTCATAAATAAACATGTATATATATATATATATGATTTTTAAAAATATAATATATTTTTATGAATAAAATATGAAATAAATTTTTAGGCATAAAAATTCATATTATTGATATAATTTATAATTTATAAAAATTTTAAAATAACATAAAGTGAGAAGATTATAAAAAAAGATATATTTATTATTTTAATAAGAACAAAATATAAAAAGCTAATATTAAATATTTTACTCAAAGGTTTACCTCTTATAAATTTCAGTAGTGCAAAAATAAAACTTGAATTCAAATCAATGTAGGGTCAGATTGGTAGGGCTCTTCAAAAGTGTTTATAGGGCTAAAAATAATTTTAAGTATTTTTAGGACAAAAAAATATCATTAGTAATATTTTTAAAAACTCTTTTGAAACGATAAAAAACATTTGAAGTATTCTTTTAATAAGCACCTCGAGAAATTTTTTTTATAAATCATCAAAAGTTTTTGGATATAATATAGGTGTCAAAAGAGCCAAGTGGCCAGGGCATGGCCCAAAGACTGATGCAATTCAGTCATGCCTGGCCCGACAAGGCACGCTGCTATGTCATGCCCGGGCCCATGCTGGGTTGACCCTCTGCATGAATCATGTCGTGCCATGCCTAGGAATCTTGGCCCATGTGTCATGCCAATCATGGCATGGGTGCCTAGAACTTGGGCATGGCAGGGGGGACGATGTGGTGACGCACAATGGGCAATGACTCGACATGCCCAATGGGTGATGGTGATGTGGCGACATGCCCCTTGAAACCTTATTTTTTTAAAAAAAGACCTGCCTTGAGTAAAATCGACGGGTCCAACCTGACCAACCCGGTCTAAACCATTCGAACTTGGGTAGATTCCAAGCCACAGGTAGTGTCAGGCTCGAACAACCGTGTCAGGCATGGCATGACAGGAACATCAAGCTAGCCCAGAGGGACCATAAAAAAAATGGGAAGGGCCAGCCCAGCCCTTTTGACACTTCTAAGATGTAATTAAAACATATATTCATTTATACTTAAATATCAATTTCTTTTATTTAAAGTTTTTGAAAAATATGAATTTTTTTTTAAAATTCAAATAATTAAAATTTTTTTAAAATATTTTTTTTTAAAGATTTATATAATCATTAATGTAATTCTTTTATGTTTTATTAATATAAATATTTATTTTTCTATTCATTAATTCACATTTTTTGTAAAATTTTTTATCATACAAATAATTATTTTAGGTTTTTATTAATACAAATGTTTATGTATGTTCATTTATTACTACAAATATTTTAAAAAATATTTATAATTATAGAATTAATTATTTAATGTATATATTAATAAGTATATTTATATAGCATAATTAAATAATTTAAATAATGTTTTGTATTTTTTAAAAAATTTTCTAAAAATAAAAATATTTATCTTAGTCTTTATTAATATAAATTTTTATTCGTATTTAGATATTTTTTAGAATTATTTAATTATAAAATCCTATCTTTAGGATTATATAAGGAGTAGGTGTATTTCAAAGATTCCTTATCCAAAGACCATGACAAACCTTTCATATATAAAATTATAAAAAATATTAAAACAAATAATATATAAAGAAATTAATTCAGTATAGATTAAAGACAAAAATTAATCCCTAGCTAAATAGCTAGGGAAGAATTCCTAGCTAAATGGATATATTATGTGATAATTATTATTTAAGGACTAATAGCTTACTATTAATATATAATTATATAAAAATTTCAAGATAACTATTTAGCGAGGGATTTTTTCTAAAGCTAATTAACTAGAAAAAATCCATCTCTAAAGATGTTGCTAAATTTGGTGCCAATCTTTGCGCCAAAATTTAGGACAATATTAGCAAGGGACAAGTTTCCATCAAAAATATCCTTCTTTAATCAGTCACAAATCTATCGCAAATTTTTCATTTAATTTAAAATCATACATCACTTGTTATACCCTAGCTACTCCCTCACAAATGGCTAGGTATTATTTTTCTAGATAAATTGTTGTAGCTAAACAAACAATTTTTGTAGTGTCTATCTATCTATCTATCTATTTATCTATCTATATGTCTATCTATTCTTTGATCAATAAATCTATCAAAATATATATCTATTTGTCTAGCTAACTATCTATCTTTCTAAATTTCTATATATCTATTAGTCTGTCTATATATCTGTCTTTATATGTATCTGTCTATCTATCTATCTATCTATCATTCTTTTAGTCTGTCTATCTGTCTATCTTTCTATCTATCTATATATCAATCAATCAATCTGTCTATCTATCCTTTTGTCTACTTGTCTGTCTAACTATCTATCTACTTATCTATCTATCTATCTATCTATCTATATATCTTTATATTTATCTATCTGTCTGTCTATCTATCTATCTATATCTATCTATATATATCTATTTATCTATCTATCTATCAATCTATCTGTCTAAATGTCTATCTATCTATCTATCTATCTATCTGTGGGTCTATCTATCTATCTTTCTTTCAATATGTCTTTCTATGTGCTTATATATGTATCTATCTATGTGGCTAAGTATGTGTCATTCTATTTATCTATCAATATATCTATCTTTCAATATATCTATTAATCTATAAGTCAATCTATCTGTTTATCAATCTGTCTACCTATCTGTCTATTTATTTGTCTATCTATCTATATATCTATCTGTCTATTTGTCTATATATCTAACTATCAATCAATCAATTAATTTATCTATATATCGACCTATCAATCTATTTGTCAATCTGTTTATCTATCTATCTATTAATCTATCTATCCATTTATCTAACTATCGATTTGTCTATCATTCATTCTATCTATAAGTCTATCAATTTATCAATCAATGTGTTTATCAATCAATCTAGAAATCTATCTAACCTTTTGTCTGTCTATCTATTTTTCTAACTATTTATCTATCTTTCAATCAATCAATCTATCTATCTATCAAAGTATTTGTGTATCTATCTATCTATGTATGTATCCTATCTATCTACTTATCTATTTATCTATCTATCTATCTGTCTATCTATCTATCAGTCTTTCTGTCAATCAACCTACCGATCTATCTGTCTCACTATCTATCTATTTATCTGTCTGTCTATCTATTTGTCAATCAATCAATCTAACTATCTATCTATCTCTAAATATGTTTATCTATCTATGAATATATCTATCTATATATGTGTCTATGTATGTGCTTGTCTATCTCTCTATCTATCTATCTACTATCAATCTATATTTCTATATATCTATATGCCTTTCTATCTATCTATCGATCTATCTATCTATTTTTTTCTATATGCCTATCTATCTATCTATTTATGTATCTATATATCTATATATCTATATATCTATCTATCTATCTAAATATCAATCTGTCTATCTTTCTAATTATTTATGTTCTTATCTATCTATTTATCTATCAATCTATAAATCTATCTATATATCTATCTATATTTTTATCTATATGTCTTTCTATAAATCTTTCTATCTATATTTCTATATATCTATCAAACTATCTAACTATTTGTCTATATATAAATCTATCTATCTATCTATTTTTCTATCTACCAATCTATCTATCGACTTGTTTATTTATTTGTCTATCTATCTAAGAATAAATCTATCTATCTCTTTGTCTAATAACTATCTATCTATCATTCTATATATTAGTCTATCTATTTGTCTATCTATCTATCCATCTATTTTTCTATGAAACATTCTACATGTTAATCAGTTAGTCTATCTATCTATTTATCTATCTATGTATATGTCTATCAATCTATTTATCTGGCTTTCTATTTGTATATATACCAATCTATCTTACAATCTATCTATCTATTTATCTATTTATGTATCTAACTATATATCTAGTTATCTATCTATCTATCTTTATGTATATCTTTCTATTTATATATTTGCCTATCTATCTATCTATATATCTATTTGTCTATAAATATGTATATCTATAAGTCTATTTATATGACATTCTATCTATCTATCGATGTATCTAACTAACTATTGAACTATCTATCTATCTATATATCTATCTGTATGTCTGTATATCTATCAATCAATCAATCTACCTATCTATCTAACTACTTATCTATCTATCTATCTATCTGTATATATATATATATATGACTATATTTCTATCTTTCTATCAGTGTATATATATTTATCTATCTAACTATCTATCATTCTATCTATCTATTTGACTTTCTAATTGCCTATCTATATGTCAATTTATCTATCTAAATATCTATCTATTAATATATTTATCTATTAATCTATTAATCTATTATATCTATCTTTCGATTGATCTATCTATTTCTCTATCTATTAGCCAATATATTTGTATGTATATATGTATATCTATATGTCTATCTATCTATCTATTAGTGTATCTATTTTTTTGTTCATCTGTCTATCTATATGTATATTAATATGTTTATCTATTTATCTAAATTCCTATTTATCTATTTGTCAATCTATCTTTCTAGCTATATATCTATCTATCTATCTTTCTTTCTATATGTCTATTTATCTGTCAATTTATCTTTCTATCTATATATTTGTGTATCTATTTGTGTGTGTGTGTGTATATATATATATATATATATATTTTTATTTATTTGTCTATCTATCTATATATCTGTCTATCTATCTATGTATCTGTCTATCTTTCTATTTATATATTTATTTCTCTATCTATATATCTCTTGATATATATATCTATCTATTTGACTATCTACCTGTCTATCAATCCATCTATCTATTTGTCAAATAATATCTCAATCTATCTGCCTATCAATCTATATGCCTATCAATCTATCTTTTTCTCTATCAAACACTATCTCTCTTTCAATTAGTCTATCAATATGTCTATACATCTATCTTTCAACTTGTCTATCAATCTTTCTATCAATATTTATATATATATGTCTATCTATTTATTTATCAATCAATCTATCAATCAATCTATTTATACATCTATATAATTTTCTTTCTATCTCCTTATATATTTTTCTATCTATTTATCTATCGTTATATTTTTATATTTATCTATCTGCTTTCTATCTATCTATTTATGTATCTATCTTTTTATTTATTTATATATCTATTTGTCTAAATATCTATTTATAAATCTGTCTATATATATATATATATATATATATCTATCTATCTATTTGTCGATCTATCTTACTATCTACATATCTATTTCTCTATTTCTCTATCTATTAATCTATCTATCTAATTGCATATCTATATGTCGATATATCTATCTATCTATCTATATATCTATTTTTCAATCTATCTATCTATCGATTATATTTGTCTATCTATTTATATATCTATCTATCTATTTTTTATCTTTCTGTCTATATATCTGTCTATTTTTGTGTTAATCTATCTATCTATATAGCAATCAATCTATTTATCTATTTGTCTATCTTTCTATCTATATGTATATTAATTAGTCTCTCTATTTATCTAACAATATTTTTAAATTCTATTAGTAAATCTTTCAGTTTATCTACATGTATATCTATCTATCTTTCTATTTATGTATCTATCTATCTTTCTATATATGTATCTATCTATCTATTTATCTTTCTATCTATCTATTTGTGCATCTCTATGTCAATCAATCAATCAATCTATATTTCTATTTATCTGTCTATCTATTAATCAATCAATCTATCTATCTATCTTTCATTCTATAAATCTATCTATATATAAGGCTATCAAACTATTTATCAATCTATCAATCAATCAATCTATCTATCTATCTATCTATCTATCTTTTTTTCTCTAAATTTGTCTGCCTATCAATTTGTCTATCTGTATATCTATCGGTCAATCTTCTTGGATGTCTATCTTTCTGTCAATGTGTTTATCTATGTATCTATCTATCTATTTACCTATATATATTTGTATCTATCTATCTATATGTATATCTATTTATGAATCTATCTATCTGTCAATCAATTAATCAGTCTATAACACTACAAGAAAATATCAATTTAGCTAGGAAATTTTAGCTAGGGATCAAACCCTAACTAAATTGTAAGGGATTAGTTAGGGAATATCAATGGATTTATGATTTTTTTTGTGAAAGAAAAATAGCAACGGATTAACGATGGATTAGCGAGGGAAAATTATTTGAAAATTCTACTAAAGAAAAGTGGGGGATATAGCGATGGATTTAGAGATGAATTAGTGACGAAATTTTTTTGCAAATTCTACTCAAAAAAGTTGGGATTTTAGTGATGTATTTAGCGACAGGATATCCCTTGCTAATAAAACCCTTGATTTAGCGATGAATTTAGTGATGAAATATCCATTACTAATAAAATCCTTGATTTAGTGATGGATTTAGCAATAGCATTTCTCTTGCTAATAAAATCCTTGATTTAGCGATGGATTTCACGATGAATATTCCCTTGCTAATAAAATCTATGATTTAACGATGGTTTTATCGATGAATATTCCCTTGCTAATAAAATCCATGATTTATCGACGGATTTAGCGATGGATTTTTCCTTGCTAATAAAATCTATGATTTAGTGATGGATTTAGCGATAGTTTTTCCCTTGCTAATAAAATCTAAGATTTAGCGATGGATTTTCCCTTGCTAATAAAATTCTTGATTTAGCGATGGATTTAGCGATGCATTCTCCATTGCTAATAAAATTCTTGATTTAGCGATGGATTTTCACTTGCTATTAAAATCCTTGATTTAGCGACGGATTTAGCGATGGATTTTCCCTTGCTAATAAAATCATTGATTTAATGACATATTTTCCATTGCTAATATAATTCTTGATTTTGCGACAGATTTATGTTTTGGAGTACTCCCCCAGAAATATTTTAAAATATGAAACTAATATTTTAACATTTGAAAAAAAAGCACCGAACTATAAATAAATTCGAAGCTATTGCACTTGAATTCATAAATCCTAAACTACCATCGCCCCACTTTCATGCCTTTCATCCTCATTCACTCCCCTGCCCCTCGCCCTTGTCCTTTCCCCTACCCCTCACTCATTACCATTTGCTCCTCGTCCTCGGCCTTGCCCCTCAACTATCACCCCTTGCCCCCCAAAAGTCACACCTCGCCCCTCTTCCCTCACCCCTCTCTCCTCGCCCCTCTTCCTCCACCCCTCACCCCTCGTCCCTCTCTATGAACTCCACTGAGATCCAAGGCGGAGCTCTATTGAGCTCCGTCGTGGAGCTCTTAGAGAGGGTCAAAGGGCTAGGAAGAGGGGCAAGGGCTAGGGGCAAGGGCGAGGGGGAGTAGAGAGGGGTGAGGGTAGTTTATGATTATTAATTCAAGTGTCTAGATTTTTTATTTTTTTATGTTTGGTGTCTTTTTTTTTATATTAAAAGATCAATTTAATTTTTTTCAATATTTTAGGGGATACCCCAAAATATAATTCCACCTTAAAATAATAACATTGGTGAATCTTTAAAATAACACAAACTTATTAATGACTCATCTCTTAACATCATAGTTCACTCGATCATCTTCTAAATTGATTTCATATCATTGGATGTGAATGACTCATTTCAAGGATGAATCTTTAGTTACCCATTTCTTTGATTGAACAAGCTTCTCTGCCAAAGTCACTACTTATAGAATTCAGTTCATTCGCGTATTTCGTTGTTTAGTTTGAGTATTCAAGTTGAAAGGTTAATTTTTAGTATTCAAGCAGAAAGGTTAGTTTTAAGTATTTAAGTCTAAAGCTTTGTTTTAAGTATTCAAGTCGAAAGGTTCATTTTTACTATTCAAGTCCACCAAATCTTACACTCAAGGTGCAGCTTAGCATTTTTCTTACGTTTAAAATCATTTTGTTCTATAAGTTTCATTATCAATTTCAGTTTTCATTAGGTTACGTTTACCCCATAGTTTCACAATCTGCACAATTTTTTAAATCGTATCTGTATATGATTGTAAATGAGTGGTGATTTTCATTGAATCTTATTTTTTCCCATCTAAAAAACTTGTTATTCCATTTTATTTGTAAAGAATCTTTTAATTCTATGTCATGATTGTTTTCATTTAAACTTTGATTGTTAAATGATTTTGTAGGAGTTTGTAATCAGTTCAAGAATAGTTGAACTGATTACAATTTTGTAGAACTTTGGTTGTTAATAATTTTTTACTAGTCATCCTGACTTTTCCCTCTTATATTATGATTAAAGTTATCTATTTATGGAAAATTTGATTTTTGGTAGATTTAATTTGGTTTATTTTCAGTTAATTATTTAAATGATTCTGCAAAATAATCAAAATCAAGCTGATTTTTTTCTGTTATTTGTAATTCACTCAATGTTGTTATGGTCATGGTCATTTTCTATCTTGCAATCTTTTCAACTAATGATGGTCAGTGGTACAATAGTATGATGGATATGAATGATATCTTAGGCAATCCTGCAATGCCCATGGTTTCAGCAACAAAGATTGTGATTTATGTATGGGGGTATAATTAGAGTTGGAAAACATGAAGAAATGGAAAAGAGTGTCAATTGTGAATACCAAACCCACTTTGTCCAGAGCTCTTTGAATTCCCAGCTGGTGATAATGCTCAGTGGTTGGATATATTATGTGGCAGAGAAGCATACTGCAGCTGTGGCTTCTAATGGGTCACTTTTTACATGGGGTTTGCTTTCTTTTTCATTATTCAGATATTTCTACAAATGATTCATTTTATTTTGTTATCTAGCAAAACAATGTAGAGGTTGAAAATTTTGTTCATGTTGAATTATTGAACAGAAATGTCCCATACATTTTATTAATCTAAAATGTGAATACATTATACAAAAAAATATATGGAGTGTTTTTATACAAAACATTTCACTAATATTAAATACAAGCGGAAATGTAAAAACATATTTGAAATTAAATATAATTAATATGATAATCTAACATTTTTCTTTAAACTAATGCATAAATATCTAAAATACAAGACTTGAAAAAAAATGAAAATTATAACTCAATTAGAGTTTTTGTTATATATCTCAAGATTGATTGGTGATAGGACTATCAGCAATAAGGATTAATTATCATATATATATTTTTAATGCAATGATAATTTACATTTAAGTTCTTTGTATAATCTTGAAAGATTTAAATGGAAGGTATATATTTGGCTTGTTAATTTTCATAGTAAAATATTATAAGATGAAAGCAAAAAAGTAAATTTTTTAAGAAAGTATGTGATCAAAAAAAGTTTACATATAATTTCAAGTATTATCTTATGGTTCATTTATACTTGTATCTAAAAATATTGATATGTTTTTTATTATCAATAAATAATTGGTTAATTAGAAAATATGATCATCCAGATTATGAATAAATATGATTAACTAGAATCTGAATAATTAGTCATTTTTATCACTATAGTTTTATAATTGTTGGATATTTAAATTTTTTAATTATTCTTTTATATTATAAGATTCAACAAAAATATCAATGATAACTTAAAGATTGACCCTTGTTTTAATTTTTATCTTTGGTAATTACTTTGATGCATATCTTTTATTTATCAAGCAAAAATAAATTGGCAGCCTATCTCATCAAATAATATAAAATTAAATATAATAGTTGAATAAAACTACAACACATATTTATCATTAGTTTTTCCCACCATCTTACTCAAAATTTTTGGGTTATACATTTAGTTGGAGTCAATACTCATGTTTTAAGTGATCACATTCGTTTTTGTTTAGTCTTAAGTCTTTAATATTGTTTTAGGTTTTTAGACAGTGACATTGTTGTATTGACCATGGGGCATGACAATGCTAAGGTTCTTTTTTTGTCATGTATTTTTTTGTATATGAGTTTTGTTAGAATGATGAGATGGACCATGAGGTATATCGATGCCTCTACTATCAATAAGAAAAAGTGATATCACATCAAGTAAATAATATTTATTGATTATGAGGTATAACAATGAGAAAATATATACTACAATTTCTTATCATTCACAATATGAGAATTTAGGAGAGATATATGTGATATGATTCAGTAAGATATTTAGGGTTTTTGTAGGATGATTATAAATGGTAGTTTGAGATATTTTATTATTTTTATTAATAATTATATTAGATATATATTATTTTTTATCATCTCTTATCATTCTCTCTCAGATTCATCTCATATTTTTCCTCGACTTATATATGTTCTTTGGGATTAGAGTAGATAAGACTTTTCCATAACATTAAGAATATAGCGATTGGAAAATATATCTCGGGGTGTGTATCCGACATTCCTATAGTACTAGATATATATAGTTATTGAATTAAAAAAAGATTTGAAATTTTGTTTATGATAATAAATTTTATGGAAAATAAAAACGTAGTTTGATTGTGACATGAAAAAATTAAGATGATTAGAACATTATGTGCTACGTATGAAAAGAACATTATGTGTTAATGTCAGTGTCATTTATCTTTATGGAAAATGTATGGTGTGTCTGTGTCATTTGTTTCTCTTATTGAACCTATGTGTTTGGATGAATTAGAAAAGTTAAAACATAAATTGAATTTTGAGATTGTAGTTGCTAATGAAAACCATAAAATTTAGTTTATGGGATAAAAATTGAGTATCATAATAATGTTCATAAACATGAACCAAATATTATCTTTTTGAGTGGTTTTTGATTTTTTAAACATCCTATTTTCCAACTAATTTAATGGGGGTGTATGAAAAGAACAAGAGGTAATCTTAAAGCAAGTTACGGGTTGCAATAACTCAATTCTCTTTGTTTAGGCCATAAATTATCAGAGAAGATTTTAATGTCTTAGTGAGAATGAAAGAATAATTAGTGAGGAAGGGTGTTAATCTATGTTCTTCTCTAGAATTTGTAGCTTGTGTAGTAGGATGTGAGTTAGTATGTTTGAATGTTTTTGATAATTAATTCACTTTGTATAATTTGAGAGAGGATAGTCACAAGGTGTGATTTTGACTTGATATAATCCTATGTAATATGTAATGATTAGATAAATGAAGTATTTCACCACTCATTCACCTCAATAGTGCCATTTGAAACTTGTTTTAAATGTATAATGAGCTAGTGTCGTTTGTATTCATTAGTTAACCTAAATATCTGAATGAATTAAAAAAGTTAAAACATAAACTGAATTTTGAGGTTCTTGTGCTAATGCTAACCATAAAAATTAGTTTCTGGTACAAAAAATGAGTAGGATAATTATCTTAAATATAGACCAAATATTATCTCTTTCGGTAGTTTTTGATTTTTTGAACATTCCACCTAATGTCCTTTCTGTCTAAACTATAAATTATTAGTGGAGGTTTTAATGTTGTTGTAAGAGTAGAAGAAAAATTAGAGAATTTTATTTTGCATCTCTCTAGAATTTGTGAATTGTATAATAGAATATGAGTTAATATATTTGTAAAATTTTAATTATAAATGCAAATGGTATAATGAGAATGTGGATAGTCATCAAAAGTGATTCTAATTAGATATCATATTACATAATATTTAATGGTTATATAAATGAAATATTTTATTAGTTATGCATCTTAGTAGAGTAAATTTGGATATTGCACATTTGATCTTTAAAGTAAAGGACTAATAGGGAACATCAACATGAGATGATTTATTTTTTTGAAAAGCATAAAATTATTAATTAGATATCATGTGCTAGCACTTATGCAATGAATTAGACAGCTGAAAGAAAGAACTAATATTTAATTGTGATAATTAAGGCATTTCTATTACATATAAGTGTTTTTAGTTATTTTTGAAAAGAATTGGTGTCAAAAAATAAATTCTTATTCAATTGGATGTTGTTTTTAGTATTCTTAGATCGTAGCTAATATTAATTTTTATATTTATCCGTGTTTTTTTGATTTTTGCTTAAGATTTTTGAGTGTATTTATTTTATTTAAGATTTTTTTAGATAGTGAGAAGATGACTATTTGTGCTATAAAGTCTGATTTTTTAAGTACTGTAATACTTAGAAAAGATATATCTTATTACCTACCTATTTTTCTATCTATCTATCTTTGTTTATCTCTATCTATCTATTTGTATATCGGACTACTATGAGATGAACGAACAAATTCTAGTCCCATGCAAATGCAGGTTTGTTCTTGATACTCTTATTTTGTGCAGATCTGTGTTGTCTCAATTCAGATCTACGACTGCTTTTTATCGATCATCGGTGGATTTAAACTATTGAAATGTTAATAGCCATTACAATTCCTAAATGAACCTATAGGTGTGGAAAAATTCAATATCATGTAACTTGTTGTCATTTCAACTTCCACTTTTTTTAGCACTTTCTAACTTTTTTATAATTAACCATGGACTGATGCATGAAGCTGGGTAACACAGAAAAAAATTTTGATGGGTAGTTCACTAGAAATCATGGAGTATTCATGATTTAGTAATTTTAAAATAAGCTCATGATTATCTCGTTGTGTGAAATTTCTACCAAATGGCAATTGGTGTTGCATGCTCTAGTCTATCTATTTATCATTGGCATAGTATTGTAATCTTTATTGGTTTGTAAATGTACTATGTTATGCTCCCAGGACAAAGAACTAGAAGATGCTGACCATGCCTGAGAGACCTATATGTATGTTTTTAGAGCCTTAGATTATTTTCTTCTGTTGTCTTTGATGGTATGTGTATTTGCATGAAAGTACATGTGTATGTGTCATCTGAGGCTATGTGATTATATATACGTACATATAATGCTACAGTATATACGTACGTATATACTGCAAAATATATGTATGTATATATTGAGTTTATATATACATATATACTACAGTATATTTATATGTTTATATTGAGTATATACATACATATATACTGTAGTATATTCGTATGTATATACCAAGTATATATGTACGTATATATCAAGTATATACATAAGTGGGTGCTAATATTTTTGTAGACATGTATATATTGTCATACATACACATCCATTTTCACACAAACACGCGCGCGCGCGCGCGTGTTTGATATATATAATTGCTTGGGCTAGTCTGGTCATCATTGTGCATTACTTACTAATCTAGGTCATAAAAGTCATGGGTATTAGATCTACCCCAAAGTTGTGGCGAGAAGATATTTCTGGTACTGGCTAGCTAGGCAGATAGAGGTTGGTCTTAAATTTCTTAGTAATTGGGTAGATATGTAATTTTAACATGGTACAATGCGTATGTATGAGGAAATAAGTTTTCTTGCTGTAGGTTTTGCAGTCATTGGTTCTAATTGTACAAAGTCTTAGAAGGATGATGCTGATGATGCTCGTGTAGTGTCATGTAATTTTATTAGAGTACACAATACTATATTCAATCAGAATGAAAAATGTAACATTACATGATTTTTATAGGCAGAGAGTGCCAAGAGGAATATTGGGTCCTATTTTGGGAGAGGTAGCTAGCCGACTCGTCAAAAACTAGCTCAATCTCAAAAGGAGTGGTTGGCAGGGAAGTTCATAAGTCGAGCATCATCACCCGCCCAACTTTTATTATCAGCAGTTATAGTAGCAACAGTAGCAATATATACGTGTGTATATACTTAATATATACGTAAGTATATACTATAGTATATTAGTACGTATATACCGAGTATATACATATGTATATACTATTGTATATATGTATGTATATACTTTACTATATAAGTATGTATATACTATAGTAAATATGTAGTATTATATATATCCATCTATCTATCTATATATCTATCTATCTTTATGTCAATTTTACTATATATCTATCTATATATCTATCTATCTGTCTGTCTATCTATCTATCAGTATATCTACCTATCCATCTATATATCTATCAAAATATCTTTCTATGTATCTATCCATCTATCTATATATTTGTCTATCTATGTGTCTATCTATATGTCTATCTATCTATCTATTTATTTGTATATCATTTTGTCTATCTATTTGTCTATCTATTTTTCTATCTATATGTTTATCTATCTATTTGTATATTTATTTGTCTAATAATCTTTAAATCTATCTAACTATTTGTCTATCGATCTGTCTATCGATCTATCTATGAATCTATTTATCAATCTTTCTATCAATATATCTATCAATATATCTATCAATCAATTTAATAATCAATCTATCAATATATCTATCAATCAAATTAATAATCAATCTATCTATCTAGCTATCTATCAATCTATCTATTTATCTATATATCTATCTATATCTTTATCTATCTATCTATCAGTCTATTTATCTATCTATCTATCTATTATTCTATATATCTATCTATCTATCGACCAATCTATCTATCTATCTATCTATATTTTATCTATCAATCTATCTATCAGTCTATCTATCATTTTATCTATCTGTCTGTATGTCTGTCTATTTATCTAACTATCTCTATCTTTATCTATCTCTCTATCTATTTTTCTAGCTATCTGCATATCTATATACCTACCAATCTTATTGTCTACCTATCTATTTATCTATATATCTATATATTTATATGTCCATATCTCCATATATCTATCTTATATCTATTTATTTAAATATCTATCTATCTATCTTTATATATATATGTTAGTCTATCTATCTGTCTATCTATCAATGAATCAATCAATCAATCTCTCTATAAATCTATATATCTATTTATCTATCTATGTATCTATGTATCTATCTATCTATCTACCATTCTATCTATATATCTATATATCTATCTATTTATTTATTTATATATCCATCTGTCTATCTTTCAATCTATCTTTCTAACAATTTGTCTATCTATATGTCTATCAATTTGTCTATCAATCTTTCTATTAATATGTCTATGAAATTATCTATCAATCTACCTATCATTCTGTCTATAAATCTATCTATCAATCACTCTAACAATCTATCTATCTGTCTATCTACCTATATATCTATTATCTACCTACCTATCTATATGTCTTTTTATCTATCTATCTATATATATGTCTAACTATCTAGTTATCAATCTATCTAGTTATCTATGTATCTATTTGTCTATCTTTCAAACTATCTACCTATCTATTTAGCTATCTATTAGTCGATTATTTGTATATCTTTCTGTCTATCCTTCTATATAACTATTTGTCTATCAATCTATCAATTAATCGGTCAAACAATGTTTACCTATATGTTTATCTATCTATCTATATGTCTAACTATCTGTCTATCTAACTACATGTATATCTAAATAAACTATCTACCTTTCTATCTTTCTATTTTTCTATCTATATGTCTATCTATCTATCTATCTATGTATCTATTTGTCTCACTGTCAATATTTTTGTCTATCAATCTATTTATCTGCATGTCTATCAACATGTCTATTTATCTATCTATCTATTTGTCGAACTATTTGCCTATTGTATTATCTATCAATATGACTATCCAATTGTTTATCTATCTGTCTAACTATCTGTATATTTTTCTATATATTTATCTATCTATCTATCTATCAGTATATCTGTCTATCTATCTATCTATCTGTATATCTATCTAACTATCTATCTATTTATTAATATGTCAATCTAGATTTCTACCAATCTATCTTTCAGTCAATTTATCTGTCTATCTTTCTATTTATCTATCTATCTATATATCTATCTGTCTAATAAAATATAGATCTATCTGTTTATCAATCTATCTACCTATCTATATATTTATATGTCTAACTATTTAATTATCTATATATCTATCATTTAGTCTATAAGTTTAACATTCTATCTATCAATCTACCATTCTATCTCTCTATTTATGTGTCTATCATTCTGTGTATATATAACTATATCTATCAGTCCATCAATCAATCAATCAATCAATCAATCAATCTATCTATCTATCTATCTATATATCTATGTGTCTGTCAGTCTATTAATTTGTTGTCTATCTATCAATTTATCTATAAATCTATCTATCAATCTATCTATAAATCAATATATGAATCTATCTTAAAATTTATCTATCAAACTATCTATATATTTGCTTATATACTATCTATCTATCTATCTATCTATCTATTTGTTTGTCTATATATTTGTCTGTATGCATTTCTTTCTATTTGTCTATCTGTCCGCCTATCTGTTTATCTATTTATTTGTCTATCTAAATATCTTTTTTTCAACCTATCTATCTATTTATTTATCTGTCTATCTATCTATCTATCTATCTGTTTATTTATCTATCTATCATTCTAATTATCTATTTATTTATATATCTATATATTTGTTTATCAATATGACTTTTTATCTGTCAATCAATCAATCTATCTATCTTTAAGTCTATCTAAATGTCTATCTATCATCTATCTATCTATCTATCAATATTTCTATAATTCTATCTATAAAATAATCAATTTTTCTATCTATCTTTATATCTTTTTATCTGTCTATCAATCTATTTGTTTATCTATCTATTTAACTATCAATCAATCTATAAATTTTTCAGTATATATATATATAACAATTATATATATATATGTATCTATCAGTCTATCTATCAGTCTATCAATTTTTTATCTATTTGTCTATCTATTTGTCTGTCTATCTATCTATCAATATATCTGTCTAATAATCTTTTGATCTATTTGTCTATCTATTTTTCTATCAATATGACTATCAATTTGTCTATCTATATGCTTATCTATCTGTGTTTTATATCTGTCTATCTGTCTATCAAACTGTCTATCAATATTTCTATCATTCTATCTATAAATCAATCATTCTATCTATCTATCTATATATATTTCTATCTGTCTTTCTCACTATCTATCTATCTATTCATCTATCAATCTATCAATTTATTTATCTATCTATCTATCAATATTTATATCTATAAGTCTATCTATTTGTATATCTATCTGTCTATATATCTATCTATTTATCTATCTATCTATGTATATATATCAATCTTTCTCTTAATCTTCAATCAAATTGTGTATATATTTTTTTAATTATTATATGTCTATCTATTTGTGTATCTGTCTATTTGTCTATCTATCTATCTATCTATCTATCATCTTTACTTCTTTTTTTCTATCTCTCTGACTTTTTTATATTTATCTATCTCTCTATTTGTCTATCTATCGTCAATCTACGTGTCTATCTATTAGTCTATCTATCTATCTATCTATCTATCTCTTGTCTTATAATCTTTCGATCTATTTGACTATTAGTTGTCTATCAATCAATCAATCTATATATTTATCAATCTGAATATCTGTCTATCTATATATCGATCTATCTATATGTGTATCTATATGTTTATTAATCTATCTATATTTATGTCAATAAATCTTTCTATCAACCTGTCTATGAATTTGGCTATTAATTTGGCTATGAATTTGTCTATGAATTTGTCTATCAATCTGTCAATCAATCAATCATTATATATATATATATCTTTTTTTCTATAAGTCTATCAATCTATTTATTTATCAATCTATCTGACTATCTATCTACCTATCTTTCTGTCTATCAATCTATTTATCTATCTATGTCTCTTTCTATAATTCTATCTATCTATCTATCTATCAATCTAACTATCTATCTGTCTAGCAATCTATTTAACTATCTATATATCTATCTTTATATGTATCTGTCTTTCATTTAATTTATCAATTTATCTATGTATCTATCTATCTATTTATTTATGTGTGTATCTATCTTTCTTTTTATCTAACTCTCTAACTAATTATCATTCTATCTATTTATCTATCAATCTATATGTCGATCTATCAGTTATCTTTATATCTATCTATTTGTATTTTTTATATTTATCTTTCTATCTATCTATTAATCAATATGTCTATCTATCTGTCTATCTATCTATTTGTATATCTATAAGTCTATATAAATATTTATAAATCATTTATCTATATGTATATCAATCTATCTATCATTTTGTTTATCAATCAATCTATCTATCTGTCTATCTATCTATTTATCTATCTGTTATCTATCTATCTATCATTTTTCCTTCTTTCTTTTATCTCTCTAACTTTTTGTATATTTATTTCTCAATCAATCTATTTATTTGTCTATCTATCATTATATCTAAGTGTCTACCTGTCAGTCTATCTATATATCTATCTATATGTCTCTCTATCTATCTCTTATCTTATAATCTTTCGATCTATTTGACTATCTAATTATGTATCAATCAGTCTATCTATCTATTTATCAATCTATATATTTATCTATCTATCTATCTATCTATCTAGATGTGTATCTAAATGTTTATTAATCTATCTATATTTTTGTTTATAAATCTTACTATCAATCTGTCTATGAATATGTCTATGAATGTATCTATCAATCAATCATTCATTCATTCATTATATATATATATATATATATCTATCTATCTATCTATCTTTCTCGTTATAAGTCTAACTATCTATTTATCTATCAATCTATCTAACTATATATCTAACTATCTTTTTGTCTAATCATCAATCAATCTATATGACTATCCGTTAATGAATATGTCTATCAATCTATATACGTGTCTATTGATCTATTTATCTATCTGTCTATCTATCTATCTATCTACTTATATATTTATCTATCTATTTATCTGTATGTTTGTCTATCTTTCTAACTTTCTATCTATCCATCAATCTATTTGTATTTTTATTTATTTAATTATCTATCTATCTAGCTATCTATCAATCTTTAAATCTATCAATATGTCTATCAATCTCTCTATATATCTATCTGTCAATCTATAAGTCTATATAAATGTCTATCTATCATATATCTATATGTTTTTCAATCTATCTATCATTCTGTCAATCAATCAATCAATCTGTCTAACTATCTATCTGTATATTTATCTATCGATCTATCTATCTATCTTTCCTTATTTCTATCTAACTATCTAACTTTTTGTATATTTAGCTATCTATCTATCTATCAGTCTATCTACCTATCTATCTATCTGTCTATATGTCTATCTATTTTCCAATCTAATTATCTCATGTCATATTATCTCTCTATCTATTTGTCTATCTAGTTGTCTATCAATCTGTTTATCTATCTATTTATTAATCTATCTATTTCTTAATCTATCTATTTATCAATTTATTTATCTATCTACCTATATATGTTTTTATCAGTTTATCAATCTATCTATATTTATGTCTATAAATCTGTATATCGATCTATCTATGAATTTGTGTATCAATCAATCAATCAATTATTTTATCTGTCTGTCTGTCTGTTTGTTTGTCTGTCTGTCTTTTAATCTTTCTATTAATTTATCTATCTATCGATTTATTTATCATTCTATCTTTCTATCAATCAATCATTTTATCTATATGTTTGTCTGCCTATCTATCTGTCTATCTATCTATCTATAAATCTATTTATCTTTCTATCAATGTTTCTATCTATTTATCTTTCTATCTATCTGCCTGTCTATCTTTCTGTCTATCTATTAGTCTATCTATATGTCTTACTATCTATCTATCTATGTGTCTTTATCCGTCTATCTATCTGTTTATCTATCTATCTATCTAGCTATCTATTTATCTATCTTTCTTTCTCTCTTTCTGTCTATCTATCTATCTATCTATTTGTCTATCTATATATCTATCTTTCTATCTATCTATGTGTCTATTTATCTTTCTATCTATCTATGTGTCTATTTATCTTTCTATCTATCTATGTGTCTATTTATTTTTCTATCTATCTATGTGGCTATTTATCTTTTTATCTATCTATGTGTCTATTTATCTTTCTATCTATTTGTCTATCTATCTATCTTTATGTCTATTTATCAATTTCTCTATATGTCTATTATTTTATCTATCAAACTATATATATATCTATCTATTTCTAAGTCTATCTAACTATTTATCTATGAATCTGTCTCTCTATATATTTATCTATTTGTCTATTATCTAACTGTCAATCTATCTATCATTTTGCCTATCAATCTATCTATGTGTCTATCTATCTATTTATCTAACTATTTATCTTTCTATCCATCTATCTTTCTATATATCTATCTAACTTTCTATCTATCTATCTATTTGTCTGTCAATATATCTGTCAATTAATCTGTGTATCTCCCTGTATCTATTTATGTCTATCTATCTTTCTATCTATTTGTTTATCTATCTATTTTTCTTTCTTTCTGCATGTTTTTCTATTTGTCTATCTATCTATTTATCTATCTTTATATCGATCTATCTGTCTGTCTGTCTATCAATCTATCTATTAATCTTTCTATCAATCTACATATCAATCTGTCTATCAATCTCTCTAACGATTTGTCTATCAATCTATCTATCATTCAATTATTTTTCTCTCTAAATTTCTGTCTATCTATCTTTCAATCTATTTAATAATCTTTCTATATATCTATCTATTTATTAGTTTATCTTTTTGTCTGTCAATCTATCTGTTTATATGTTTGTCTATCTATATGTCTGTCTATATGTTTGTCTATCTATTTATCTATCTATCTATCTATCTATTTAGCTATCTATCTGTATGTCTATCTATCTCTCTGTATATCTATCTATTTATCTATCTCTCTATATCTCTATTTTTCTATCTATATATCTATCTATCTTACTATTTATGTATCTATCTATCTATCTATCTGTCAATATATCTATTTCTCTATATATTTATCTATATATCTATCGATTTGTCTGTCTGTCTATCTATCTATCTGTTTATCTATCTCTCTATCTATCTGTCTATATATCTATCTGTTTGTATATCTATCTATTTATCTATATGTCTATCAATCTATCTATCAATCTGTCATACTATATATCTATTTATATATGTATCTATTTATCTTTCTATCTTTCTGTCTGTCCATTTGTCTATCCATCTGTCTATCAATCTATCTATAATCTATCTATCAATCTATGTATTTATCTATCTATCTATCTATCTGTATGTCTGTATGTTTGTCTGTCTAGCTTTATATCTATCTACCTATCAATCAAAATATCTATCAAGAGTCCTCTGGATATTTCTATTGGTTATTAGGGACTGCATTACAATTTACACAACATTCAATACAAGTAAATTTGAAAGCTACTAAAAACTAGTGCAATTTTAAAAGATTTTACAATCTGCTTATGTTGCAGCCCTTGGGCGAGATGATGATTCAGTTGATTTGCTTGGTTCAACTGGTTCTGACCCAATCTTTGCGAAACATAAGATAGCTACCTAGACTATTGCAGTTGAAGGTGGCCTAGTGGCTAAAAATTGCATTATAGGTTGCCCAGCCCATTTGACCAAAAACAAACCCAAGGATAGTAGTACAAAATATTTAACCATTTCCATTATTAAATTTGGCCATACCTACCCTAATCATATTTACTTGATCACAAATCATCACAAATTTCTTTTTTCCATGGTATATGAGAATGGAGAGCATATTGCAAATAAGAAGGAATTGGTTTATGTAGATTAAATGTTGTTTTCAATCTCCTTTTTCACATAAACAGATCACTTTCACATGGTAATTAACAAGTAAATGATTGCACTAACCTGATTTCCCATAATGGTTTATCTTTATTTCATCCAAAACTGATGGTCAGCTCCATGAAACTTGCAAGTATTCATGTGCCCTAGGACAAACCAAATGATGAATAGATAGAACAAGAATGCTCCAAAAGAAAACAAGGGTTGATGGGCTATAACTTTACACACCCAAAACAAAGTTCGCCAATTAATCATTCTAATTTTTTAAAAACAAGACAATTTACACAAGAAAAGAGTGGAACCTTCATCAAGGTTCAATATCGATGAAAATTAATCTAGCAAGTATATTCCAATCATTCGGAATGTGGCTCAACAACACAATGTGCACCGGCAGCCATGGCAGGGGATACATGGTGATTCCTCACCACATACTCATAATTCAGTGCAAACTAAAATAGGTTTAGATACACAAAATGTATAACAAAATGTGAATCAATTATTAATAGCTATAGCTCATACTTCATTAACAAGATCAATAAAACAACAATAATCTAGATGTAAAGTGGGCTCGCCAAAGCTCATATTCATGAGATCACATTTACGCTACATAAAAGTAAGTGTTTTCACCATGTGAATGTCATTTTCTAGTGTAAATATGAATGACTACTAAAAATTACTGAAACTCCATTATAGCTATCAGGGTCCGTTTGAAGCTTATCCTTGATTCCATTGACCCCAAGCATGAGTCTCCAATCTTGCATGATACTATTTGTGCCCTAGGTGCAACTCAATTGAGCAATAGCTTTGAAGAGAGAGATGAAAATATAAAACCATCATGAATGAATAAACTAATTGCAGCAGACATGTGTGATACCTATGCATGGAAAGTAGCAGCAATAGCAGCAACGTGTGTACAATGAGTAGAGGAATCAGTTACAATGCTTAGAGTATTTCCTTCATCATAAATATTAAAAGAAAAGGTACAAACATCTAGCTTGCTAAATATCTGAATTTTTTTTCGTCCCTGAAAGTGTAATTCACATCGCATCACAACACAACCCAATGATATCCATCTGTAAGAAAACTAGGCACTAATAATCAAGAAAACTAGACACTAATAATTGCATCACAACACAACCCATCCGGCATGCAATAATAGGGTGACACATCAAGTGGCAGTCTTGCATGAAATAATAGGGTGACACATCATGTGGCAGTTTGGCATGTAATAATAGAGTATCACATCATATGATAGTCTAGCAGGCAATAATAGGGTGACACATCATGTGGCAGTATGGTGTGCACTACATGAAAGTTTACTATGCGCTTGTGGTAGTATGGAATGCCCCACGTGCGTGTGTGCAGTAGTATCAATGTGTATGTAGTGTGACAAAAATAAGGTGGCAATGTGGCTTGTGCCATGTGACAGTGTGCAAAATGGATGCATGTGTGGAAAGGTAGTGGGTAGTTATATGAATGTAGTGTGGCATGCTTTGTGAAGTAGTGTGGGTAGTGAATGCATGTAGTGTGTTATGGTAGTGTGCAAAATAAATATAGTGCTAACAATTAATAAAAAAAAAATAATAAATGATTTAATGTGGGGGTTATATTTTGGTTGATAGCTTTTTTGGCTGCATCAATTTGTGTTGGCTCGCACTAAAGGAAGTAATCTAGCTTTCTTCTAGTCACATCTGGCTATCCTCTTCTTAGTGCTGGCTCAAACTACATCAATTTTAATGCTCAAACAGTATCAACACAAATACAAAATCTCTCATTTCGCAGCAAAAACATTTCAAAAAACAAAAACAAAAACAAAAACAAAATCAAAATCAAAAATAAAATCAAAATCAAAAAATCAAAACGTATATGAACATGTGACACTTGAAGTTGTCATCTTCGAAAATCGATGCCATGTTTGCACATCAGATGTCCTACAAAGAATCTTGGATAGGTTAGTCAACCAAACAAAGAACAACCTAGAATTAAGAACAATGATGCCACCAAAAAAATCTTCTTTTGTTAGTTACACATAGGCAAAAATCATGTGCCCACATGTTACTCACTATTCATTCTTCAAGAAGTGAGAAGATAATAGCTTTGAGACTACAAATCTTGTGAAAGACTTGTGTTGGAGTAGCTCTTTCAACTTATCATCACATATTATTCTCCACCTATCTGATGGATCCTTTAATAAATAATTGAAATTGAAGAATAGCACCACAGATTCTCATTGAGGGGAGGTGAAGATGATGAATGTTGGTATAGCTGTAGATTATTTTTTTATATAGTCTCACATCTTTTGTACAACATCAGAATGAGATAATATATCTTCACCTATACCGCTAAATTTTATGAGAGCGTCTAAAAGATGAACAAGAAGCCAGAAATCAAAAAGTTAAGAAATAATTAACAAAAACCAAAAATAGTTCAAAAATAATTTTGATACAAAAATTACATGGTTAAAACAAAAATATAACATAGTTTCATCAACATTTAAAACTTAATCATCCTCATAATTAGCTGGTGCATTTGTGCTAGCCTCTCCTGTTTTTGGTTTCATCAACATTTAAACTAAAAATAGTTCACCTATACCCTAAGGCTACTCTTGCCAATTTCTAGTTTTTTGTATGTGTGAAAAATAAATTGGCAAGATTTTTGTGTACAGAAGTGTATTAGTACACATGATTCATTATAAACAAAAAAATGTACATGTAAAGCAAACATAGACTACACTAAATAAGCAACTTCACACACACCACACATTTACTACTTTGGAAATATATACATTATGCACATTTTTTTTAAAACAGAATGATTTACTATATTATTAATCAAATTATCTATCATATTACTCATGTGAACATTATATAATGATGGAATAATTACTTATTATAAATGTATACACGAAATAAGTTATCATGCATGGCCAGTGTGCTTTGAGAATGCATGGTATCTTGCTCTTCTTTGAAATTCAAATATTAAACAAGACATAAATATATCTATTGTCTTAATGTATAAATATCTTTCTATTTATTATTCTATAAGTCAATGTGTCTAACTATCTAATTATATATCTAACTAACAAACTAACTAACATCTACCCTTATCCCTATTACACCCAATATTTAAGAAAATCTTTAACATTTAGATCAAACTAAGTGTATAAATTTAAAGAGAAATGCTTTTGAGGGTCTTGAGTTCTTCCTTTAAGCTTTGAGAAGTTAATTCTTTCTAATGATACCATGGCTGAATCTTTATTCGTATAGTAAAGATTAATGCAGTCTTTTTCAAGAGTCCATGTCTCTTCCATGTCTTGTAAGGTGAGACCTTTGATTCTTCATGTTGAAATTCATGTTGAAATTCATGTTGAAATTCTGCTTTGCTTCTATTAAATTCAGTTGGAAATCTAATATATACTGGAATTCTTCTTGTAATGTTGCTCTTTGAGAGATGCTAGAATGCTATCGCTTTTTTAGAGTATCCCGCCTTGAATATCAGCATTGCATCTTTTAAATTCTGCTTTGTATCTATAAATATTCTGCCAGATGTGTTTGGTAATCAGCAGCTCTTAACTTTACTGCTTAACCTACAAACATTCCAGCCTGCATAAAATCAAGGGCATCATATCCATATAAGATGAAAACCCATTTACCATCAATTTCTGGAAATTTCAACCAGAAAAACTAGAAAATTCAGCAGCAGACTCCTTGGTTGTATCATTAATGTATCCTTTTGTTGATTTTCAGAATATTTCTAGCAATTTCTGAACCCTATCTTAAGCTATAAGAGTTCCCTGCTTGGCTGCCTCCCTCCATGCTTTTTAAACTTTGATCTTCATTTACTCTACTATTGCTTCTTTACATGAATTACATACTTAACACATCTCAACTAAAAATTTACAGACTTCCAACTTTTCTAAAATAACACAGACTTCATAAAAACACAGCTTCTACTTATATCAAATAACACAGACTTCCAGAAAATACAACATTCTAAAAAAACAGACTCCATACACCTATAATAAGAAAAGAAAACTAAAAGACAGCAGGCACTATGTCCAGCTTTATATCATTTTCATCTACTTAGTTACCTGCAAGAAAGATCTACATGCATATATATAATCTACTCTATTATTAAATACCCCGTCTTGATCCTTCGAATTAGCCCTGCAATGTTACTGTTCATTTTTTTATAAGCTTGTAAAACAGAAGCTGTACTGTAATTTTGAGCCCCCTAACCCTGCAGTGTTATTGTTTTTTAATAAGCAACCTGCAGTGCATGAAAGTACATTTCTGTTTTAATAAGCAAAAAATACCCCTAAACCTGCAGAAAGTTCATATCTGTTTTTAAAACAGAAACATTGCTTACTAAAACCTGCCGTGTTACTGTATTTTTGAGCCCCCTAAACCTGCAGTCTTACCAAGCTGTACTAAAATGTATCCCAACCATCATAGCAACATTCCTCAGGACCAGGATGAGACTATGAAAATATGAACTTTATTTTGTTTATGCATCATACATAGAATACCAAAATAAACACAAGAAAATCCTTGTAACTAAAAATTATTATTTTTAATTTTTCTAATATAAGGGAAATCCTTGCTATCTAATTTAATAATACCAAAATACTTTTTTGGTAAATTATCTTCTTTATACTCGTGATCTCCTCTCTTCCTACCATCTTTAGATAATGCATCAGCCAAAGCGTTAGCTTCTCTGAAGATGTGTTTTATAGTGAAACCTAATGAATTTATATCATGTAGAATTTCTTCTATCTCATTTTCATATTTCCACATAATTGACTGTATTTTAATTAGATTTACAACTATTTTTGAATCAATTTGAATATCTACATTCTTGATATCTAAGTTTTTACATATTCTTATTCCTTCTTTTAGTGCTAATATCTCGGCATGTAAAGCCGACGATGCTTGCAATCTTCTAGTGAAAGCTAAAATTAACTTCCCCTCCGAGTTTCTAATTGCTCCCCCTCCTCCAGCTTCCCCCATATCTCTATCGAAACTACCATCTGTATTTAAAGTAAACACACCTCTTGCAGGTTTTTCCCATTTTATGCTAATTGTTTTAAACTGCTTAAGTGGTTTTTCTTTTAGGTTCCAAAACTGTAAGGTATCCTTATCCATCTTTGAACCTTGTGTTTTTATAGGGCATATCTCTGAAATTTTTCTTGTTTCCTCTTTTATTTCTTTCCAGATATCTTCCACCATCATATTATACCCTTCGAATCTACTTTTATTCCTAGCTTTCCAACTGCACCAAATGACTATTGGTGGAACATTACTTTTAATCCATTTCTGTGCCATGCTAGGAACATTTGAGTTACACCATTTTTTAAACCTACAATTTAGAGGGAGATGTTCATATTTTATCTGCATTTCTGATGCTAATCTTTTCCATATTTCTGCAGCTACTTTCTCTTCTGAAAAGAGGTGATCTAATGTTTCGATCTCATTTAAGCAACATTCACATCTAGAAACTAGCTGAATACCTTTCTGCTTTAAATTATTATCAATTGAGATAATATTAGATAAAACTTTCCACATAAAAGTTTTAATTTTTTGTGGATTGTCATTATTCCAAGCCCATTTAAATAATATTTGTTCTTTTTTCTTTTTTCTTAAGACATTTTTCACTGTTTTAAGCGAAAATGTGCCCTCCGGAGATAAGGTCCATCTCCATCCTTTTTTCGTCTGTTAAGAGTAATTTTCAACTAAATCTCTTTGTTTAAGCATTTGATTCCAAACCTGTGAACTCCTACTTTTATTTTTTATTTTATTAATGTCATCCTTTATGCAGTACTTTGCCCGCATAAATTTAGACCATAAACTTTCATTTTCTTTTAAATTCCACCATCTCTTGCTAGCCCCTGCTTTGGCTAAGTCAATGATGTTGACAAAGCCTAAACCAGCTTCTTGGAAAGGATAACATAAATCTTTCCATTTTTTCCAATGAAGTTTGTGTTTACCCTCTTTTTTACCCCACAAAAAATTGGCTAATTCTTTTTCAATTTCTTTTATAAATTTGATTGAAGGCTGCGTGATCATAATATTATGCATTATTAAACTTTCTAAAACATATTTTATAAGAGTTATTCTGCCCCCATACTTAGATATACTACTTTCCATCCTGTAATTTTCTTTTTTAATTTATTTATTAGAAGCGCTAAGTATTCTATCTTGAACTTTCCTTCATAAATCGGGCAACCTAAATAAATCATTTCTCCTTTTTTGTGAGAGAAACCTGTGATATTTTTAATTCTATGTGATAATGCAGTTGGGGCTTTATAAGATATCATATATTGACATTTTCTTTTGTTTAATTTTTGACATGTTTCTTCCTCCATGCATTTTAATAAATCTATCAGATTACTTAATTATTTACCGCATCCATTAGTGAATATCATTACATCATCTGCATATGCTAAACAACTTACAAGAGGGGTGTTTTTTGGCTGTCTAAAAGTACCTATAAGACTATTTAACATTTTATTTTTAGGATTAACTATCAAGAGTTCTAGATAAATGTTAAATAGTGATGGCGATAGCGGGTCACCTTGTCTTAAACCTCTAACTGGCTTTATTTCCTTTCCTACTTTCCCATTTGTTATAATTCTAGCCCATGTGTTTGATATACATCTGTAAATCAGATCTATCCATGTCTCAGAGAAACCCATTTTTCTCATCGTTGAACAGAGAATACTCCATTCAACTCTATCAAATGCTTTGGAAAGATCTAGCTTAATTAATACATTATTACCTCTTGTTTTAGTACCTATTTCTCTGCACATTTCTTTTGCCAAGCAGATATTATCCATAATCAATCTATTTTTCATAAAACCAGTTTGTTCTTCAGAAATAATTTTTGGTAATAGCAATGCTAATCTATTTTGTAGAATTTTGGCTAAAATTTTATATATTGAATTACAAAGACTAATTGGCCTAAAGTCCTCTCCTTTCTGTGGATTTTCCACTTTTGGAATGAGAATTAAATGAAAACTACCCCATTTCTTACCTATATCAGCTCCACAGAATATACTATTTATGGCTTTTTCTAAATCTTTTTTTATTATTTCCCAGCAAACCTGAAAGAAGCAATTGTTCCAACCATCTGGGCCAGCTGCACTGTCTTTATTCATACTAAAAATTGCATTTCTAATTTCTTCTTCTTCAGGGAATTTTGTTAGCATATTATTATCATCTGAAGAAATTTTATTCTCAATGTTTTGTATAAGTGTGTTACCTTTTAGCTCTCTTATTCCACCTAAGTGATTCTCAAAAAACATTGTAAAGTAATTTTGTATATCTAAGTCTTTTTCAAGCCATACATTTTCATTGTTTTTTATTCCCCTAATTCTATGTTTTTGATATTTTAGTTTAGCCACTTTTTTAAAAAATTTAGTGTTTTTATCTCCTTCTTTCAACCATTTAATTTTCGCTTTTTGTTTCCAAAAAGCTTCTTCCATTAACAGTTTTAATTTTAATTCCGCTTGTGCCTTGCTAAGAGTTCTTCTATTGATTATACTTTGGTCTATTTCAAATTCTAATTCACTTTTTAGTACTAACTCTTCTACATCTTTTATATTTTTAATTATATTTCCAAATGTTTCATTATTCCATTTTTTTAATTCAACCTTTAGTCTACTCAATTTATTATTTAGAATTTGAATCGGATTTCCTGAAACCTCAAGATTCCAGGAGTCCTTTATCTTATTCAAGAATTCATGATGTAAACACCAAGAATTTTGAAATTTAAAGGAACCTCCTGTGTAAATTATTCTTTTAACAGAAATCAATAATGGACTGTGATCAGAGCAAGTTCTATTTAAATGATTAACCTCTGTAGAGCCAAACTGTTCTAACCATTTAAGGTTAAATAAGACCCTGTCTAATCTAGCTCATATTGTGCCCTTCTTTTTCCAGTTATTGCACCATGTGAAAGATGAGCCATTAAATTTGGCTTCTATTAGATTAGTATTATTTATTGTGTCATTAAATTGAGCCATCCCTCTCTTATTTGGTGATCTACCACCCTTCTTTTCATTAAAATTTCTAATCGTATTGAAGTCTCCACCTATTATCCAGGGCTTATTTTCCAAGGCAGTTTTTCTCATTTACTCCAATAATTCTTTTCTCTCCTCTTTTTTATTTTTGGCATAAACTATCATTATTATTTCATTTTCATTTTGACTTAGACTCAGGTTTATTAATTGATTAGTATCTTTTAATATTTTTATGTCTAAATTTTTTTTCCACAATATCCAGATTTTACCGTTATTATTAGAGTAACCATGATTAAATCCTAAAATAGTTTTATAGTATTCTAGTTGAGTTTTTTCCACCATCGGTTCAGCTATTAAAACAAGATTAATTTTATGCATGTATATTAGTTTTTTCAATTTATTCCTCGAAGGGTAGTTTGCAATTCCCCTTATATTCTAATAAATGTAATTATACATTCTTTATGGATTTAGCTTGCGCGCTAGTAGTGTATTTGGTCTCATATATTTTATTTAAGTGTTTTTTCATTTTCCTTGGTTTTTTAAGTGAGCTTAATTCTCCTCCTTTCTCCACTTTCCATTCTCTATTTACTTGGATAGCCATTATTTTTAACTCCTCAATTGCCCAATCTTTATTTCCCATTTTTTGTTTTGTTTTAGAATTTTCTATATTTATATCACCTTTAGTTGTTCTTTGCTTTAGCTCATTTTCCTCCACATCCGTATAGAGGGAGGTCAAACTTTTTATTTCAAATTCTTCCTCAGAGTCCTCTTCAGCAAGGACAGCCCAGCTTTTATTTTTTTGGAATTTAGTTTTCATTTGAACTCTAGTTCTTTTATTTAATTCTGAAATTTTTCTAATCAACTCCCTCCTCTTACTCGCTTCTATTTCTGCCCTTTCATCTTCTATATTCGGTTTGTTATATTCAATTAATTTTAGTTCTTCTACCTTACCATTCTGAATTTCTAATTGAGCAGTGTGTGAATTCTGTGGTTTTATTTGATATCTAATCAAATCTCCTCTTCTACCTACTGCCATTTTTCTTTCCTCTTGTTTTAGCTTATCATCTGTTCTTTTCTTGTTCACTAAACATGCTTCTAAACCATGACCCATCTTTTTGCAGCAAGAGCAGAATGGAGGGAGGTATTCTGGAATGATTTGTTGCCTTAATCCCCCTCCATCTATAGTTCCAATCCAGATACGATTGGGTAATGGTTTCTGTAAGTCCAGCTCAACACAAACACGTGCAACACTCGGTCTAGTGAGTGTTGCAGTAGCACCATCAAGAAGAAGAGGAGAGCCAAGCAAACAAGCAATACGGTATAAAGCATACTTATCAAATAGATGAATCGGAAGCATGAGAAACAGCAGCCATACCGGGGCCAAGGAGGATTCTTCCTTCGTCGTGAAGTTAGGGGTCCATCTGAACATTCTCATGGGATAACCCATGATATACCAGATGCCTTTCAACCATAGACGATGGAAATCCTCTTCGGAATGTAGTTGTATCAGCACGTGTTTATCTTCTATAAGCCCGATTTTAATCAAAGCTTTGAGCTTCAAAGCTTCAAAGAAGGAGCGAATATCATCAATACGAGGTCTACCATGCAAGAATTTACCCACAAGTATGTGCTTGTGAGGTTCAGAGAGCATTCGAAGGTCTTCGGCAGAAAAAAATATCGAGGGTTTCTCGATATTTTTTTTTTCTTGAGTGTCCAAGGAAGACGAAGGAGGCATGGTCCTCTTAACAAAATCCGAAAATGATTTCTTATTAACTAAGAAATCCATTGTCTTCAAAATTCGCTTGCAATTTGCTTCTTCCTCAACAAAAATTGCAGATTCTCTCCCTAGGAAGACGAAGGAGGCGTGGTAAAGAGAGGGTTATAACTATTTATCTGTGTCTAATAGAGAGGGTTATAACTAATAAATAATACTTAAAAAAATTGCTTCTTCTTCAAAAATTGCTTCTTCTTCAAAATTGCTTCTTCTTCAAAAATTGCAAGCGGTATTCCTCCGCCAAAAGATCAAAAATTGTCTTTGAAAATTGCTTCTTCAAAAATTGCTTCTTCTTCTAATAGAGACAAATAGAGAGGGTTATAACTATTTATCCATTGTCTTTGAAAGGCGCGGTAAAGATCAAAAATTGCTTCTTCTTCAAAATGGTATTCCTCCGCAAAAAGAGAGGGTTATAACTAATAAATAACACTTAAAAAAAACTAACAAACTAACTATTTATCTATCTATATATCTATCTATTTGTCTGAGTCTAATAGTCAATCTTTTTTTGATCTTTCATTCAATCTATCAATCTATATGTCTTTCATCCTATCTATTTATCAGTATATCTATTTATTTTTCAATCAATTTATATGACTATATACCTATTTGTATATGTATCTATCAATCAATTTATTTTTCTATCGATGTGTCTTTGTGTTTATGTGTCTATCTTTCGATCTGACTATCTATCTATCTATCTATTTGTATATCTATCTATCTATCTATTTTTATTTGTATATGTCTATCTATCTATTTGTGTATCTATCTATCTATATATCTATCTATCTATATATCTGTCAATCTAAAAACTAGACTATATGTCTATCTCTTTATCTATCTATATGTCTATCTATCATTATATATAACTTTCTATCTATCTATATGATTATATGTCTATTGGTTTATCTGTCAACCTGACTATCTCTCAATATGACTGTCTATCTATCTTTCAATCTATCAATCTATATGTTTATGTATCTATCTATCTATCTATGTATCCATTAGTTTTTCTCTATGTCTATTTGTCTGTCTATTTGTTTATCTATCTATTTGTCTATAAGTTTATCAATCAATCAATCTTTCTATCTATATATATCACAATTTCTCTATCTATCTACCTATATATATGTCTATTTATGTATCTATCTATCTATCTGTCTATCTGTCTATCTCTTTATTTATCTCTTAGACTATCTATATATTTATCTATCTATCTGTCTATCTATCTATCTAGTGATTTGACTATTTATTTATCGATATGTTTATCTATCTATCTATATATCTATATCAATATTTGTCTATCTATCTATCTATATAACTATATGTCTATCTATATTTTTTTCTATCAGTCTATTTGTCTATTTGTCTATCTATCAAATATGTGTTTCTATCAATCTATCAATATATATATATATATATATATATATATATCAATGTATTTATCTATCTATCTATCTATCTATCCATCCATCTGTTCGTCTGTCTATCTGTCTATTTGTCTAACTATTTAACAATCTATCAATATATCTGTCTATCTGTCTAACTATTTAACTATCTATCAATCTATCTGTCTATCTATCTATCTTTCTATCTATCTTTTTTTCTGTTTGTTTATCTTTCAACCTATCTATCTATCAATCTATTTATCTATTTATCTATCTATATGTCTATTTATTTATATGTTTTATATCTATCTATCTATCTATCTACCTTTCTATATGTTTATCATCTATAATATATTGGTCTATCAATCTTTCTATCATTCTATCTAACTATCTATTTATCTGCCAATTAGACTATCTATTTGTGTATCTTAGTGTCTATCTATGTGTCTATATGTCTATCAATCAATATATCTATTTATCTATCAATCTATTAGTCAATATATTTGTCAACTATCTATCTATCTGTCAATTTATCTATCTATCTATCTATATATCTATTTAAATTTCTATCTATCTAATTGTCCATCTGGCTATCTAACTAAGTTTCTATCTATCTATATGTATATCTTTTTACATATCTATATCTACATATTTTCAATATGATTGTCAGTCTCTCTATCAATTTGTCAATTTATTGATATGTATATTAGTCTATATATCTATGTATCTACGTATCTATCTGTCTATTAGTCTAACAATCTATCTATCTATTATTTTTTTCGACTATCTATCAATCTATCTATTTGTGTATCTGTCACTCTATCTATTTATTTTACTATATGTCTATTTGTACTTCTAACTATTTATCTATCTGTCTATCTTTCTATCTATCTATAAGACTATCAATCAATCTATATTTGAGATTATCTACCATTCTGCTTATATGTCTTTTTGTCTTTTTGTTTATTTGTTTATTTTTTTATCTATCTATCTATCACTCTATCTATCTTTCTTTCTATCTATCTGCCAAATGACTAACTAACTAATTAACTATCTATCTATCTATGTTCCTATCTACATATATCTTTATCTATGTATTTGTCTACCTATAAATCTATCTTTCGATATATCTATCAATCTCTCGATATGTCTCTTTGTGTGTGTGTGTATATATATCTATATGTATATCTTTATCTATCTATATGACTATACTTATATCAGTCAATCTATATATCTTTTTATCTTTCTATCTGTATATTTATCTTTTGTTTATCTATATATCTTTCTATATGTCTATCTATCTATCTATCTAACTATCTATATTTTATAAATTTATCTTTGTATCTATCTACCTATCTATTAATCTATCTTTCTATTTGGATATCTATCTATTTGTATATCTCTCTATCTATCTAATTGTCTATTTATCTATCTGTAAATAGTTTTATATGTCTATCTATGTTTTATGAATGTATCTATCTATCTATCTATGTGGCGCTCTATCTATTTATCTATTTGTCTATCTATATTTTTGTTTATCTTTATATTTATCTAACTATATATCTTTTTTTTTCTTTGTCTATCTATACATTTGACTATCTATTTATCTATCTATATGCCTACTTGTCTATCTGTCTATATATCTAAATGTCTATCTTTCAATCTATCAATCTAGCAAAATATCTTCCTCTCTATATGTCTATCTATCTTTCTAACAATTTGGCTATCGATATGCATATCTATCTATCAATATATTTGTGTATGTCTATTTTTGTTTCTATAAATCAATCAATCTATCTATATGTCTATCTATCTATTTCATTCTCTAACTATCTATCTATATATCTATTTATTTATCTTTCTATCAATTTGCCTATTTGTATATATGCATATCTATTTATCTATCTTTTTTTATCTATCAATCTATCAAACTATAAATCAATGTATTTGTCTATCATATATATTTATGTATTTGTCTAACTATTTATCCGTGTTTCTATCTATAAGTTTATTAGTCATTAGTGAATTTATCTATATTTCTGAGTCTATCTCATTATTTGTCTATCTATCTATATATCTACTTGTTTATCTACATATCAATTTATTTAATTATCATTCTAATAGTCAATCTATTTATCTATCTATCTATATATCTATCCATCTATCTATCTTTCTATTTGTCTATCTATCTTTCTGACTATCTATCTATTTGTCTATTTATCTATTTTTCTATCTATCTACCTACCTACCTACCTACTTGAATATCTATCTATCTATATGTGAATCTATCGATCTATCTATTTATCTATCTATCTATCTATCTATTTATATGTCAGTCTATATTTCTGTCTGTTTGTATATTTATCTATTTGCCTATTTGCATATCTATATATGTTTCTATCTTTCTATCTGTCTATCAGTATTTCTACATATCTATCTAAATGTCTATCTTTATATCTATCTATCTATCTATCTATTTATATGTCTATCAATCTAAGAGTATCTCTATCTATCTCTTTGTCTATCTTTCTATTTGTCAATCTGTCTATCTATCTATCTATATTTTTATAAATCTATTTACCTATCTATCTATCTATCTATATTTCTATCTCTTTAATTATGTATCTATGTATCTGTCTATCTATCTATCTATCTATCTTTATATCTATTTATTTATCTAACTATTTAGGTATTTGTCTATCTATCTATCTATCATTATATCTATTTTTCTGTATATTTATATATTTGTTTATCTATATATTTGTCTATCTATTTATTTGCTTATCTATGTTTATGTCTATCTGACTATATATGTTTCTACTTATATTTATATCTATCTATCTATCTATATATTTGCCTTTCTGCCTATCTACATATCTGACTATATATATATCTATCTATCTATTAATCAATCTATCTATTTTTTTATTATTTTATTTAGAATTCTATTTATCTATCTATCTAACTATCTACTTATACCACTATCTGTCTCTCTATCTATAAGTCAATATTTAAATTTGACTATCAATCAATTTATCTATCTATTTCTCTATCTATCTATCTATCTATTTATCTATCAATTTATCTATCCATTGTTTATCTATCTATCCATCTATCGATCTATATGTCAATTTGTCTATCTAACTTTCTTCTATTTACTTATCTATCTATTTGTGTATCAATATCTCTGATTATCTATATTTCTCAATCTCTCTTTATCTAACTAGAAATCTATATACCTATCTGCCCATCTATTTATATGTCAATTTATTTACATGTCTATATGTCTATCTTTTGGTATGTCTATTGGTCTTTCTATCTATCAATCTATCTTTCGAACTATTTATCTTAATATCTATCTCTCTATGTATATATCTATGTATCTATTTATTTTTCAATAAATCTATCTATATTACTATATGTATATTTATCTAATTGTCTATCTATTTTTCTATTTATCTATCTGTATATCTCTCTATTTGTCTATTTGGTCATATAACTATATGTTTATATATTTAACATTGTATCTATCTATCTATCTGTCTATCTATCTTTCTATCATTATATATAGTTATCTTACTTAATATTTATCTTACTTAATATTTATCTATCTATCTTCCTATCTATCTATCAGGCTATCTATCTATCTATTTATTTATATGCCTTTATATCTATCTTTCTATTTGTCTATCTATATAGCTATCTATGTGTCTATATATATATATATATATATATATATATCTATCTATCTATCTATCTATTTGTCTATCTCTTTATATGTCTATATTTATATTTTCTGAACTATTTATTTATCTATCTATTAAACTATCTATCTTCCAATCTGTCAATGAGTAAATCTATCTATATGACTATCTCTCTATTTGTCTAACTATATAACTATCTAATTATCTAACTATTTATCTATCTATCTATCTACATATCTATTTTTAGTATATATATATGTTTATCTATCAATATCTCTATATATCAATCTGCCTATTTGTCTATCTAATTATCTATCTATCTATCCATCTTTCTATCTATCTATTTTTCTATATACTTGTTAACTATCTATCTTTCTATTTACCTATCTTATAATCTATCTATATGTGCACATATATATTTGTCTATATGTTATTCTATTTATATGTCTATTTGGCTATTTGTCTATTTGTCTATATGCCTTTCTTTCTATCTATCTCTCCATATATATATCTATTATTCTATCTAACTACCTCTCTATCTATCTGTCTATGTATCTATCTTTGTATTTGTGTATATGTCTCTCTGTCTATCTATCTACATGTATATCTATCTTTTGACTATTTTTTAAATGTCGATATATTTATCTCTCACTTTGTTTAAATGTCTTTAAATCTATATATCTATTTATTTAACTATCTAATATATCTATGTTTCTATCTATCTTTCTTTTAACTATTTAGCTATCTTTCAGTCCATTAGTCAATCTATATATTTATGTATCTGTATATATATTTGTCTTTTTTACTATCTATCTATCCATCTATTTATATATCATTGTTTCAATCTATATGTCTATATCTCTATCTATTTATCTATTTAGTTGTCTATCTATCTATATATTTATCTATATGTCTTTCTCAATATCTATATATTTGTCTATCTATCTATCTTTTAATCTTTCTATCTATCAATCTATCAATCTATCGATATATCTAATTAACAATATATGTGTCTATCTTTCTATATATCTATCTGTGTAACTATCAAATAGTATATATGAATGTCTATATATCTGGACTGTTAATTGAAAGTTAGACAGATTGATAGATATATTGATATATGTAAAAATAGATAGATAGACATATATATATATTGAAAATTATAGATAGATAGTGGAATAGATAAATAGTTAGATAGAAAGATAAATAGATAGAATGACTAATTGAAAGATTAAATGATAGATAGATTTATATATAAATAGATAGACATATTGATAGACAGATTGATTGATATAATGAAAGATAGATTGTTAGTCAGTTTAATAGATAGATAGATAGATTTATTGATTGAGATATAGATAGACAGATAGATAGACAAATAGATAAATAGTAAGATAGAGAGATAGATAGACAATTAATACATAGATAGATAGATTAATAAACAAATAGATAGATAAATACATAGAAAAATAACTAGATAGATAGACAGACAGATAGATAGATAGAAATATAGTTAAAAATAGAGACAAATATATTGATTTAAATAAAGATAGATAGATAGACAAAAATATAAGAAAATTTATATACAAATAGATAGACAGATAAATACACAAACTGATAGATAAATAGATAGATAAATACATAGAAAGACATATAGATAGAAAGATTAATAGATAGATAACTAGCCATATTTATAAATATCTATATATAAATAAATAGATAAAAGACAGACAAATAGATAGACAAATAGATATATAGATAGATAGACCAATAGATAGACAAATAGATATATAGATTGATAGATAAACAGATAGAGCGATTGACAAATAGAGAGACATTTTGATAGATTGATAAATTGATAGACAATTTGATAGGTAGATTGATATATAGATTGGTAGATAGATTGATACTATAAATCGATAGATAATTTGATAGACATATAGATTGACAGACTGATAGTAAGTTTAATAGATATATAGATAGAATGATACTTGACAAATTGATATATAGACAGATAGATTGATAGATAGCTTGATAGATAGATTGATAAATATATTGAATGATAGATAGATAGATATATAGATAGATAGATATATAGAAAGATATATATTTATATAAACAAATAAAAAGATAGCTATATAGATAGATAGATAGATAGATACAGAGATAAAGAGATAGATAAACATATACATAGATAGATAGTAGATATATAGAGATATAGACCGACATGAAGATAGTCACCAAAATAGATAGTCAGGTATACAAACAGTCAGGCATAAAGAAAAAGATCGTGACACATAGACAAATAGACAGCCAGAGATATAGACAAACAAATAAACTAATAAATAGACAGATAGATAGACGGGCAAATATATAAATAGAGAGATAGACATTTTGACAGACAAATTGATATATTAGATAGATTGTTTGATTGATTGATAAATAGATTGATAGACAGATAGAAACATAGAAAGATTGATTGATTAATTGATTGATTGATAAATTAATAGATAAACAAATATAAAAATAGATTGATAGAAAGATATATAGGCATATAGATAGATAGGTTGATAAATAGATAGATATATAGATATATTGACAGACATAATGAAAGATAGATAGATACATAGATTGATAGACAAATTGATTGACAAATTGATTGACAAATTGATAGATAAATTGATAGATATATTGAAAGATAGATAGATAGATTGAATGATTGATAAACATATAGATAGACAAATAAATAGATAGATAGACAGACAGACAGATAGATAGACAAATAGATTGATAGATTATTAGATATACAAATAGATAGTGAGATAGATGACAAATAGAGAGATAGATAGATATATAAAAATATATATAGAAAGATATATAGACATATATATTGATAAGTAGATAGATAGATATAAAGAAACATATAAACTTATATAATTAGATCAATATACATAAAGATAGACAGACATATAGATAGATAGATAGATATATAGATAGATAGATATATAGATAGATATAAAGATAGATAGATAGAAAAATAGATATAGAGATATATAGATACACTTATACATGGATATATAGATAGACAGGAAAATTGATAAATATATAGATAGATATATAGATATATAGATAGAAAGATAAACTTATAGATAAATAGATAAATAGCCAGAAAGAGATAGATATATACACAAAAATTTTACCGATAAATAATCAGATAGATAGAAAATAAAGATAGATAGAAAGAGAGACAGTTAGTTAAATAGAAAGCTAGATATATATATATATATATATATATATATATATATATAAACAAATAGATAGATAGATAGATATAAAAATAAAAAATAGATAGATCAATAGATATATAGACAAACAGATAGATAGATATATAAATATACAGATAGATAGATAGACAGATAGATAGATAGATTTATAGATAGATAGTCTGATATATAGATAGATAAATCATTAGATAAACATACAGAGAGATAGATAAATAGAAATACAATCAAATAGATAGTTAGATAGTCAGGTAGGCATAAAGTTAGTTAGGCGACAGTCAGACAGATAGTCAGATATACATAGAGACTAACAGATATATATATATATATATACAAACAAACAGATAGATATATAAAATGATAGACAAACATAAAGATATATATATAGATAGATTATTAGACTAATATAAAAATAGATAGATAGATTTTTAGATTGATATAAAAATAGATAGATAGATAGAAGATAGATTGATACTAAACATATAGATAAACAAATAGATATATAGAAAGATAGATAGTTAGACAATCTGATAGATAGACACAAGATAGAAAGACAAATTGATAAATAAATAATTAGAGAAATAGATAGATAGATAGATAGAAAGATTTATAGATAGATTGACAAGTAGATTGTCATAGATAGATAGATAGATAGAGAGAAATAAATAGATAGATAGGTTTACTGAAAGAAAGAAAGCTAGAATATATATATATATATATATATATATATATATAGATAAATAGATAGAGAGTTATATAAATAGATAGATAGACAAATAGATAGATAGACAAATAGATAGTTAGATAGACATATAGATAGATATACATATAGACAATTAGATAGGTTGATAGATAGAAACATAAATAGACAATTAGATAGACAGATAAATGGATAAATAGATATACAAATAGATAGATAGACAAATATATAAACCAATAGATAGACATACAAATAGATAGATAGATATAAACAAATAGATAGACAGATAGATAGATAGATAGATAGATATACAGATAGATAGACAGATTGATAGACAGATAGATACACATATAGATAGACACAGAAAGAAAGAAAGAAAGAAATATATAAACACCCACACACACACACACACTCACATATACATAGATATATAGAAATATAGAAAAAGACAGACAAATATATAGATGGATAGATAAACAAATATATAGACATATAGTTTAATAGATTGAAAGACAAATAGACAAATATATAGATAGAAACGTAGATGAATAAATAGATAAATAGACAAATAAATAGATTAAATGATAGATTGATCGATAGTTTGAAAAATAGATTGATTATAGATTGATAGAAAGATTGATAGATAGATTTATAGAAAGATTGATAGAAAGATTGATAGATTGGAAAATAAAAAGATTGATAGATATAAAGATCGATCGATAGATTAACCAACTAATAGATAGAAAGATATATAGATTTTTAGACAGATAGATAAACAAATAAATAGACATAAAGATTGAAAGATAGATAGATAGAAAAATGAATAGATTGGCTTATTGTTAGACACATATATAGACAAATAGATAGATAGATAAATAGACAAATAGATAGACAGATAAATAAACAATAATATAAAGAGATATATTGACATATAGACAAACATATGGGTAGATAGATCGAAAGATATTTAGTTAGATAGATAGATAGAATGGTAGACAGATTGATAGACAAATTTATAGAAAAAATGATCGATAGATTATTAGAGAAAGTTAAGCACAGATTTAGATAGATACATAGACAAATTGATAGATAGATATATAAAAATATAGATTGAGAGATTGATAGATATACATATAGATAATGATGTAGATAAATACAAAGATAGACATATAGATAAACATATCCATATATAGATAGATAGAGAGATAGATAGATATATAGATAGAGAGATAAAAAGATATTTAGAAAGATGGAAAGATAGAAACTTTGATTGAAAGATAGATAGATATTTAGATATATAGACAAATAGATTGATGGAAGATAGATAGACAAATAGATAGATTGATGGATAGATAGATAGATAGAAAGATAGATAGATATATAGATAGATAGAAAGATAGATAGATATATAGATAGATAGATAGATAGATAGATAAATAGATATATAGATAGATAGATAGAAAGAAAGATATATCGATTGATTGATAGATAGACAAATAGACAGACAGATAGACAAACAGATAGATAGATAGATATAAAGATAGATAGACAAATAGCTAGATTTATAGATAGATTATTAAATAGATAGATTAATAGACATGATAAGAGATAGTTTGATAGAAAAATTGATATACAAATTGATAGATCGATTGATAGATAAATAAATATATTGATTGAAAGACAAATAAATAGATAGATAGATAGACAGAAAGACAGATAGATACACAGATAGATAGATATATTTATAGATTATTTGACTGATAGATTGACAAATAGATAAATGATAAATAAATATATAGATAAATAGATAGATATATAAATAGACAAATATATAAAAAGAGACAGAAAGATAGAGAGAAAAATATGATAGACAAATAGATATTCAGATATAAAGACAGACAGATAGATAGTTAGATAGATAGACAAATAGATACACATATAGATAGATAAATGAATAGATAAATAAAAATACATATATATTGATAGATAGTTAGATATATTGATAGGATATATAGATAAATAATAAGATAGATAGATAGACAAATAGACAAACATGCAGAGAGTCAAGAAATTGATAGTCAGGCAGACAGGCATATAGGCAAATAGATAGTTAGGTAGACATATAGTTAGGTATACTAATAGCCAGGCATATAGACAAATAACCAGTTAGATCAATAGATAGATAAGAAGATATATAGAAAGATAGATAGACAAATAGATAGATAGATAGGTGAACAAACATAGACAAATAAATTGACATTATGATAGACAAATTGAAAGAAAGAATGATATTTAGATTGATTGATTGATTGATAAATAGATTGATAAACATATAGATACATAGATAGATAGATTGATAAATATATATACAAAATGATAGATAGATAAATAAATATATAATAGATCGATGAAAGATTGATAGATTGATAGATATAAAGATAGATAGATATAAAGATAGATAGATAAATATACTGATAGATATAAAGATAGATAGATAGATAGATAGATAGACAAGTAGATAGACAAGTAGTTAGATATATAGATAGATAGATAAACAAATAGATAGATAGATAAATAGATAGATATATAGTTAGACAGAAAGAAAAAGAGACAAATAAAAAGATAGATAGAGAGTTAGACAAATAGACAGATAGATAGATAGATAAATAGATAGACAAATAGATAGAAATATAGATAGATAGATAGATAGATAGAGAGAGAGATAGACACATATATGAATAGATAGATAAATAAATATATTGATAGATAGAAAGAATAATAGATAGATGGATAGATAGATAGAAATATATATAGATAAAAAATAGATAGATAAATCGATAGTCAAACAAACAAATATAAAATTTTACAGACATACTGATAGATAAATAGGCATAAAGATAGATAAATAGAAAAAAAGTTATAAAAAATAGATCGTTAAATAGATAGACAATTAGATATACAAAGAGATAGATAGATTGAGTGATAGATAGATAGATTGATTGATAGATTGCTAGATAGGAAGATAGATAGACATATTGATATATAGAAAGATAGACAAATGGATATATAGATAGATAGATATATAACTGTGAGATACATTTGCGTGGAAATAAAAGATGGGCATATCAATTCATGTATTGATAGATAGATAGATAGATAGATATATTAATAGATAAAAAGAAACATAAGAAAGAAAGAAAGATAAAGAGATAGATAGATAGACAGATAGATAGACACACCGATAGATAGATAGATAGATAGATAGAGATATAGGTAGATAAATTAATAGATAGATAGTTAAAAAATGATAGATACATAGATAAACATATATATATATATATAGACATATTAATATATATATATATATATATATATATATATATATATATATATTGATAGAATAAAAATAGAAAGATATATAGATTAATATTCGTACATATAAAGATATAGATAGATTGATTGATCGATAGACAAACAGTAAGATAGATAGTTAGACAAATAGATATAAAGATAGATCTCCTCCTTAACCGAGATTAGCTAGATGCAAGACTTCTGATCTGGTAATGTTTATGTAAAATTATATGGTTCTATATTAATTATATTCATATTATTGTAAACTTTATTGATATTATGTGTTCACATGTAGGTGTCATGGCAACCATATGTGGGAGAGTTACTTAATCAGCTTTCATATATCTGCTTAGCTGATCAAGATTGTTGAGTGGGATCATCCAGATAAATTCCTGCACCAGTTTGGGATGCTTAAAGAGATACCTCCAACTTGCTCATACGAGCAACAGTTGCATGCAATGGATGCACGTGGATGATACCAGTGCGATTGGGTGATGTATCATGCAACATACATAGAATTATAGGAGACACGAGTGGCTAGGATTATCACTTCATCCCCTATGGTAGGTATAATGGACTTTCATTATCCATACATGCAGTGGTATCATCGTATTACACGATGTTTTATGACACCATTACTTCATAGGGGTGATATGGGGTTCCATACTACAGCCGGTAGTATGGAACTTTTGGTAAGTTAGAGTCATGTGTTTCTGAAATATTTTACCTAATTTTTAATAATTATATTATGTAATTATAATTCTTTCTTTGGTTCACTCAGATTGCTACTATGGTTGACATAGCCATTCACTCTCGTGTTGATACCCTTGGTGCTTTATGCGACATACATCATATTGCCCGATCAGTGGTACACTAGATTGGTGAAGACAATCATATCGCTGGGTACACTAAGGAAGCATCGACATCACATGAGCCATTTATTAGACCTTCATTGTCGTCAACACCATCACGTATGCATCCCATCGAGGTAGAGAGAGAGGGAGAGCGGGAATTGATCACAGAGATCATGCTCGAGATGGTGGGTTAGTTCATGGTTCAGATAGTGAGAGTGGTTTAGGTACACTTCGAGCCAACAATGCCTACTTTTTACCCCTCATCCAAGATGTTTATACCGCCACACACCTGCATATCACCTTACATACCCACTCAAATTTATGCATCACCTTTCCTACCCCCATATTGACACAATTCAACTAAAAGTTCTTATTCCTTCTGATTATCCAAGATATTCTCCAATCATCTTGGACACAATTCCTACTAAAGTTGTGTTTGTGTTAAATTTATCTTCTTCAAGTCTTTTAAATAAATAAGCTTATCTATTTTTTTTTTGCATGTGATGTTTTGTGTATTTTGATTGAAATAGAAAGGAGGGTACAGATTTTATTGCCAAGGTGAAATCAAGTTTGAGTGACTCAGCATGATGCCTCCCACAACTAATATCTTTGAGAGATTGTTCATACATGGGATTAGATCACGAGAGCACTTGTTGACTATGCACAAAAAAGGCTGGGGGTACCTGCAACTCTTTTTGTTGAACCTGGGAGAAGATTATCAATTTTGCATCATAGATATGATTTGATGTTTAGCATGCTTATGTATTTGTTGGATGATTAGAACTCATGTGTGTGTGTTAGCTTGAGATATGGTTTTAATTTATTTTGTAATTTTTTTAGTTGGATACAATAGAATCAATGTATCCTATAATTTAATTTTTTGCACTTGAGATGTGGATAATTAAAAGACTGAGGAAGATTTGTATATAATAAGCAAATGCTGAATTGTTTGCAGTTGTAGGGTTTGGTGGAGAGGAGGAGGCCACTGGTGGAATAAATGGCTCAAAAATTTAGGGGGTTAGGTGAAAATGAAGAAAAGAAAATGGAGGAAGAGAGAAGAAGATCAGACAGGGATAAACTCGTTCAAAAGCTAGTGTTGTGAATGACATATATTAGTTTAATTAAATATCCATCGTTCCCAATGCCAGATTTTGAAAATTTTTAAATTAAATAGCTAGCATTGAGAATGACGACCATTGTTTTAATTAAATAGCAGTCGTTACTAAAGTCGGTAATTTATTAATTTTTGAAATTCAAATGCCAGCATTGTGAATGATGACCATAGGTTTAATTAAATAGTCATCATTCTCAATGCGCACATAAGAAAATTTTTAAAAATCAATAGCCATAATTCACAACACCGGCCTCTGATTTTTAAAATTCAAAAGCATGGCTGTTAATATTAAATTCTAAGAATAAATTTCAAGATAATTATTTAATGAGGGATTTTTTCTGGAGCTAATTAGATAGGGATTATTTGCCTAAGAAATTTTCATAGCTAATTAGATAATTTCTTATAGTGTATGTGTCTATCTATCTATATATCTATTTATCTATGTATCTGTTTGTCTATCTGTTTGTCTATATGGATATCTATATATTTATATATCTATATATCTATCTATTTGACTATTTATCTATTTATCATTTTTTCTATCTATCAATCTCTTCTATTTATTTAACAATAAATCAATCAATCTGTCTATTTATCTATCTATCTGTCTATCTATATATCTATTTATCTACTTATCAATCAATCAATCTATCTATCTATCTATTGCTATCTATCTATTAGTCTATACATCTATTTTTCAATAAATCTAAATATCTGTCTATCTATTAATTTATCTATCTATCTATCTCTCTATATATATGTCTATATATCTATCTATAAATCTATCTATCTATAAATCTATCTATTTATCTTTCTTTATTTCTTTCATTCATTCTATCTATCTATCTATTTATCTATCTATTTTATATATATCTTTCTATTAATCAATATATCAATCTGTTTATCAATTTATCTATAAATCTATCTATCAATCAATCTATCAATGTTTCTATTAATATGAATATATATTGGTCCATATATATGTCTATCTATCGGTATATCTATCTTTCTATCTATGTATCTAACTATCTAGGTGTCTATCTGTCTGTCTATCTATCTATTTATTTATATGTGTATCTATATGTCTATCGATCTATCTATCTATTTATCTATCTACATATCTATCTTTTATTATATCAATCTATTTATCAATTAATATACCTATTTGTCTATCATTGTATCTATCAATCTGTTTGTCAAAATATTTATCTATCTATTTGTCTATCTGTCGGTCTGACTATCTATCTATCTGACTATCTATAATATATGCATGATATATAATAGATATCAATAATATCATGTAATATCAATAGTATACATATATAGATTACTAGTCTACATATATAGATTATATATTATTATAGATATATCAAACATAGTTCGTCGCTAAATAGGTTCCTTTAATGTTTTATACCTTAATTTGCACAATCAATAATATCATGTAATATGAAGAATAATTGAAGAAAATGGAGTATTAAAGAATATGAGAGCAAATTGTGAAATGAATTGAATTTTGAGAGAGCATGAAAAATTAATAGATAGTTGATGAAAAAATAAGAGAATTTGTGGAGTATTTATAGAGAAAAAATAGAAAACAAAAACAAAAAAACAAAAAGAGGTGTGCAACGTCCTTGTGACCGTTCCAAGGGGGAGGGGAGGGTTGGGAAGTAGCCAACGTCATATGACAGTTAGGGGGCAGGAGGGAGGGGGGAAGGGGGGGAGGAGGAAAGGGCGGGGGCTAGACAGGCCTGCCACTCTAGGCGGGCTTTTGAGCAGGATTTTGGGATGGCCTAAAAGCCCATGATTTTGTGCCAGCATGCCAGGCAAGCCATGCCTAAAATGAAGCCTCTGACCCGGCCCACCCTTTTAATGGGCTTAGGCTTGGCTTTGGACTCTTTGGTTTTCAACGGACTAAAGCCTATCTGGCCAAACCGGGCCCAAAATAGGCATCGGGCCTTTTGAAGATCTATAGAAACATGGGACACACAAGTGTGGTGTCTCGTAATAATAAAATGAGTTAGCTAATTGGGTTAGAGTCGGATGCTAGGAGCCATCAACAAGTGTCTTGATCCTCAATACTAAAGGGAAGAACATGGTGTTGGACTCGGACCTAGGAACCTGTCTCTGGGAAAAACTGCATGATTTAATTTCTCATTGAATGCTGGTTCTCATTTTTGTATCTGTTTCTAATTACTTATTTGGGCTACACTATATTATTTAATTAGTTTTTTGGTTTGTTATTTCATTTAATTAGTTTTCTCTCTTGTTTATTTTTTCATAACTGTACTTCATCATCTTCTTAGTAAAAAATCTAACTCTCTATCTATATTTGTAGAGGAAGCATCGATAAGACTGGAACATGCTCAATGATAAGTACTATTTCGTATATGTAGCCCCTTAAAAGAATGAAAAGGTATAGATAAAGAGCTTGAAATTAGGAGATAAACTTGTTGTAGATGCTTTAGCTATTGGATTTGGTCAACCAACGCATCTAGAAATTAAGTATTATTTTCCTTCATGTGTGTTTGCATTTGTTTCATGTTTAGAAAGTGACTTTCATTAGTTTATAATATAGTGGCTTTGTTTTGTGATTTCTATGTTGATAATTATTTTGTTGAGGAAGTTCAAAATAATTATTTGGAGCAGTACTAGATGCAATAAAACATCAGATGTCTTATATGGAGTCACAGATAACAGTCTTGACGAGACAGATTACATAGAGTTCTAGTAGAGACACCACACACGAGAAACAAGTACAAATGCATCAGCTAATGATGAGGATGATGATTTTGTTTTAAATGATTATATACATATGTTATGTTTTTGTTTTAACTATGTAACAATTCTATTAAATAAATTTCGGAACAACTTTTGTTTTTTCTTAAATATAAAAAATTATTTATTGTATATTTTTTATTTAATCTAATATAAAAATTTAAAAATAGGTAATCATATATTTGGTAAAAAAAAATTTTGAAAATAGCTTTGGAATAAAAATAGTTAGGGAATTTTTCTTCACTAATTTTACTAGGGAATTATGTGTATATATTCAGTCAAAAAATATAAATTACTTTTCTTAATTACGATCAAAAATTAGAATGGGAATAAAAGATTAGATAGGGAATTTTTGTTGTTAAAATATTTGCTAGGGTATTATATTTTGCATTAATATATTGTGAAGAGCACTTTAGCTTGGAATAATTTCTATCGTTATTTAATCATTATTCTTTTTTTGTGATGGATTAAGGCAATAAAGCTAGGGATATTTCCCTAGCTATTTGGGCCTTTTCTAGTAGTGCACTTTATCTAACTATTTATCTATTTATCTATCTATCTATCTATTTTTCTATCTGTCTATCTATATGTCTATCTATCATACCTTATATCTATAGGTCAATCTATATATTTATCCATCCATCCATCTATCTATCTATATATGTATCTGTCTATCTATTTATTTATCAATATGTCTATCATCAATTTGTGTATCAATCTATCTATTAATCGACATATCTATCTATCTATCTATCTATCTATTTATTTGTCTATTTATTTGTCTATCAATCAATCTATAAATTTGTCTATCTATTTGTCTATCTATCAATATATCAATCTATCTTTCTATCTGTCTATTTGTCTACCTATCTATCATTCTATCTATTATTAATCTGCTTGTGTATCTAGATATCTATCAATCAGTCGTTTTGTCTGTCTATCTATCTATATGTCTATTTATTTATCTATTAATCTATCTCTCTATTTATTTCACTAACAATCTATCTGTCTATCTATATGTCTATCTATAAGTCTATCTATTTATCTATTTATCATTCTATTGAAATGTCTATCATTTTTTTATTTATCTAGCAATCTATTTGTCTATCTATTTTTTATGTATCTGTTTATCTATCTATCTATCTATATTTATGGCTTCTATTTGTCTATCAATCTGCCTACCTACCTGTATATCTATATATCTATCTATCTATATGTCTATTTATCTATCTATCTATCTATCTATCTATCTATCTCTCTATATATTTGTCTATCTAATAATCTATCTAACTATCTATCAATCTATCGATCGATCTATCTATCTTTATTTTTTCTTTCTATCTATCTATGTATTTTCCTATCTATTTATCTAACTATTTGTCTTTTTATTTGTTTATCTTGTGTCTGTTTATTTGCCTATCTATCTATTTTTTGTCTATCTATGTGTCTATGTATGTTTCTATTTATTAGTATATATATATCTATCAAATATTCTATCGATCAATCTATTTATATAAATATTTGTCGGTCTTTATATCTACCTATCTATTTGTCTGTCTATCAATCAATTAATTTATATGTCTATCAATCTTTTTTCAATATGTCTATAAATTTATCTATCAATCTATTGATCAATCTGTCTAACAATCTTTCTATCAATCCATCTATCTATATGTTTATCTATTTATCTAAAAATCTCTCTATCAATCTTTTTATCAATATATCTATCTATCTGTCTATCTATCTATCTTTTTTCTATCTTTCTATCTTTCTATTTATTGATCTATCTATCTCTTTATCAATTTGTCTGTTTGTATATCTATTAGTTTTTTTATCTATTTGTTTGTTTGTGTGCCTGTCTATCTATTTATTTGTATATCTATTTGTATATCTATCTATCTATCTATTTGTCTATCTATCTATCTATTAGTTTATTTATCTGTATAAGTATTGATGTGTCTATCTATTTATCTATCATTATGTATATCAATCTATCAATAAATCTATCTATCAATATGTGTATAAATCTTTTTATCATTCTATCTAAATCTGTTTATCTATCAATATATCTATCTATCTATTTATCTATGTGTAATCAATCAATCAATCTAATTATCTATCTATATGTGTATCTATCTCTCTATCAATCTGCTTATCTATGTATCTATCAATCAATTTATCAAACTTTCTATCTATCTTTTTGTCTTTCTATTTATTTATCTATCTATCTATCTATCTACCTAATTTTTGTATGTCTATCTGTCTTTCTGCCTGCCTTCCTGATTTTCACCATACCTGACAGCCTCCCTAACTATTGTCTACCTATCTAACTATATATCTAACTATTTGTTTATATGTCTATCAATTTGTATATCTATTTGTCTATTTATCTGTCTTTCTATTTGACAAATTATCATTCTATATATATATATATATATCAATCTATCTATTTATCTATCGATCTATCTGCCTATCTACTTGTCTGTTTATCTATCTATAATCTATCTATCTATCTATAGACATTTCTGTCTATCTGTATATCTATCTATTTATCTATCTATCATCTATCTATATATCTATTTGTCTCTCTATCTATCTATCTAGCTGTATATCTATCTATTTGTTTATCTATCTATTCATTTATCTATCTTTTTATCTATTTGTCTATCTATCTATCTATCTATCTATCTGTCTATATAATTGTCTACCTATCTATCTATCTATGTATCTAAGTCTATATATCTGTCAATCTATCTGTCTATATATCTATTATTATATATATCTATATATATGTATACCTATTGATCTATAATTGTGTCTATCAATCTATCAATCATTCTATCTATCAATAAGTTTATCAATCATTATTTCATTCTATCTATCAATCTGTCAATCTTTATATATATCTATAAATATTTATATCTATATATTTATATATCTTTCTATCAATCTAACAATATATGTGTTTATAAATCTATGTATCATACTGTCTATTTGTCTATCTGTCTATCTATCTATATGTTTGTCTATCTCTTTGTTTCTCTATTTGTAGATTTGGCTATTTGTTTGTCTGTATATCTGTCTATTTGCGTACATCCTTGATTGTCTACCAAAAAGACCGCCTGCCTATCTATCTAACTATTTATCTAACTGTCTATCTAACTACCTATCTATTTCTATGTCTATATGTCTATCTGTCTGTCTGTCTATATATCTCTCTAACTGTATATCTATAGTAATATATCTTTCTACTTATCTACTTGTATATTGATCTACCTATTATCAGTCTATCTATTTTTATATCCATATATCTATATATATATTTATCGACCTAGCTATCTATCTTTTGAACTATATGTCTATCAATCTTTCTATATAGTTTTCTATCTATCTATCTATCAATCTACCTGTCTAATATATATGTTAATCTTTCTATATATCTATGTGCCTATCTACCTACCTATCTATCTGTCTATCTAGATATTTATCTAGATGTCTATCTATCTTTATAACTTTTTGTCTATGATCTATCTATCCTTCCATCTGTCTGTCTATCTTTTTGTCTAGCTATTTTTCTATCTATTTATCGATCTATCTTTCTATCTATTTTCCTATCTATCTATTTATCAAACTTTCTACATATCTGTCTATCAATGAATCTATGTTTATCTCTATCTATATGTATATCTATCTATTTATTTATCTATCTATCATTCTATCTATTAATTTATCTATAATCTGTTTATCTCTCTATCTATATATCTAGCTAAAAGTCTATCTATATGTCTTTCTTTCTGTCTATCTATCTATCTTTCTATCTATCTATGTGTCTATCTATCTATATGTCAATCAATCAATCTTTCTTTCTTTCTTTTTGTCTATATATTTATCTTGCTTTCTATTTCTCAATCTATATATTAGTATATCTATCTATCTATCTATCTATCTATATATCTATTTATCAATCAATAAACAATCTTTTTATCATTCTATATAAATGTGTGTGTGTGTGTGTGTGTGTCTATATATCTTTTTATCTATCTTTCTATCTTTATATCTATCTGTCTATCAATCTATGTATCTATCTATCTATATAACTATCTATTTATCTTTTATTCTATCTATTTGTCTATCAATATATCTATTTGTCTAATAATTTGTCTATCTATCTATCCATTTATCTTTCTATATATCTAACTTTCTATCTAACTTTCTATCTATCTATATTTCTTTATATAACTCTATTTGTCTATGTATCTATCTAACTATCTATATATCGATCAATTTTTCTATCAATCTATCAATCAATCTATCGATCAATCTCTTTATAAATCAATCTATCTATCTATCTATCAATATGTCTAACAATATGTCTATCAATTTGTCAATAATTCTATGTATTAAATTATCTAGATATCTATCTATCTATCAGTCTATCTATTTATCTATCTCTCTGTCTATCTATTTATCAATATATCTATTTATCTATCTATCAATCTATTTGTCTATCAATCAATCTATCAATCTATCGAACTATTTATAATTTCGTCGATCAAACTATTTATCTATCTATATGTATGTATGTCTATCTATTTGTTTGTTTGTTTGTCTGTCTGTTTGTTTATCTATTTGTTTTTTTATTTGTCTGTCTATTTGTCTACCTGTCAGCCTATCTACCTACTTGCCTATCTCACTATATGCCTACCTTACTGACTTTCAATCTCTTTATCTATTTATCTATCTATCTTTTATCTATCTATCTGCATATCTATTAGTTTTTATATATTAGTCTGTCTATTATTCTGCATGTTTGTATGTCTATTTATTTATATATGTGTCTATCTATCTATCTATCTATATGTCAATTTATCTACCAATCTATCTGTTTATTTGTTTGTTTATCCATCTATCTATCATTCTATTTTTCTATATGTCTACATCTATTCGTATATCTGTATATCAATCTATCTGTCTATATATTTGTCTATCTATCTATTTATCTGTCTATCTATCTATTTATCTTTCTATATGTCTATCTATTTCTCTATTTAAGTTTCTATCTATATGTTTATCTATCAGACTATATAATTGTCTATCTATCTATCTATATATCTGACTATCTATATATATGTGTTTATATGTCTATCTATATTTTAATCTATATATTTATTTGTTTATCTTTCTATATATATATATATATCTATCAATCTATAAATCTATCTATCTATCTAACAATTAATCTATCAACCTATCAACCTGTCTATCTATCTATATATCTATTTGTCTATATAGATATATCTATATCTCTCTATCTACCTTTGAGATTATCAGTCTATAATTCAATGTATCTATTTATCAATATATTAAATTATCTACATGTATATCTGTCTGTATGTTTATCTAATCTATCTATCTATTAATCTATCTATTTAAATGTCTATCTAAATATCAATCTATTTATAAATATATATTATTAATCTGTCTATATATCTATCTCTCTATCTATATGTATCTATCTGTTATCTATTTATCGATCTGTCTATCTATATGTATCTATCTTATTATCTATTTCTTTATATGTCTACATGTTTATCTATCAATCTATGTAATTATCTCATTGTTTATCTATCTAAATGTTTAAGTTTCTTGTGTCAATTTCTCTTTCAATAAATCTATCTATCTATATATATATTTGATTGTACACACACACACACACACACACACATATAAATATATATCAATCTGTATATCTATCTATTTGTAAATCTATCCATCTATTTGTATATTTGTCTATTTGTCTATCAATATTTCTATCTACCATCAAACTATCAATCTGTCTATCAATCTGTCTATCTTTCTATCTATTTATCTGTCTATTTGTCTATCTATCTACCTATCTCCTTATCTATCTATCAATTTATCAATCTATCTATCTATATATTTGTCTATCTATCAATCAATCTATCTATCTATATATCTATTTATTGATATTTCTCTTAGTCTATCAGTCTATACAGCAATGTTTCCATCATTGTTTCTGTGTGTGTATCTATCTATATTTCGATCTCTATATTTGCCTAACTATTTATAAGTCTATCTCTTAATCTGTATATCTATCTATTTCTCTACCTTTCTATCTATATATCTGTCTATATGTCTAACTTTCTATTTGTTTAATTATCTATCTGTTTATGTATCGATTTGCCTATATATCAATCTATCAATCTGTCAATCTATCTATTTGTCTATCTTTCATTATGTCTATCTATCTTTTTTGATTATTTTTCAATGTATTTAACTTTCTTTCTTATTTTTAGTCTATCTATCTATCTTTCTATCTATCTATTTGTATGTCTATCCTCTTGTTTATTTGTCTATCTATCTATCTATTTGTTTATCCATCTATATGCCTATCTATCTATATGTTAATCTGTGAATCTATATATCTATCTATCTATATATATATCAATCTTTCTATCTAACTATTTGCATATTTCTCTATCTATTTGTCATCTATTTATCAATATATTAATCTATGTATTTGTCTATATGGAAATTTGTCTATCTATCTAATTTTATACCTCTATATTTGTCTATTTATCAATTTATCCATCCATCTATCTATCAAACTATCTAATTGCCTATTAGTCTATCATTCTAATTGCATATTTGTCGATTTGTCTAACTATTTATGATTATATGTGTATATGTCTATATATATATATTTGTCTATTTGTCTATCTATCTATTTATATATCTCATGTTTGGTTTTATGTCAATCTATTAATCTATGTATCTGTATTTTTATCTTTATGTCTCTTTGTCTATCTCTCTATGTTACTATGTGTTTTTCTATCTATCTGTCTATGTATCTATTGTTCTATCTATCTATTGGTCTATATATCTATCTTTCTTTCTATCTACCTATCTATATATCGGTCTATTTGTATATCTATCTGTGTATCTATCTATCTATCGAAATATCTGTCTATCTATCTATCTTTCTATCTATCTAACTTTCACTATGTGTATTTGTCTATATGTATATCCATCTCTCTATCAATCTATCTATCTATCTATGATTTGTTTATCTATCTATCATGATATCTATCTATCTAAATATTTAGCTGTTTATCTATTTATCTATATATTTGTGTATATATCTATATATCTATATATCTATATATCTATATAGCTATCTATATTTTTATATGGATTTTTGTCCATCTATCTATCTATATGTTTATCTGAGTGTCTATATATTAATTTATTTGACTATCAATCTGTCTATTTATTTATCTATCTATATGACAATCTATCTATATACCTATATATCTATTTGTCTATCTATGTATCTATATATCTATTTATCTATCTCTATATCTCTCCATCTTTAGATTTACATATCTTTATATCCATATCTCTTTCTATTTGTCTATCATATATCTATTTATCAATTTATCAATATATCTATCTATTTATCTATTTGTCAATTTATCTATCTATATATCTTTTTATCTATTTATAAGTCTATTAGTCTATCTATCTATTAGAATATCTATCGATCTATCAATCTGTCTATCTATCTATATCTATGATTCTATAAATCTATGTATATGTCTATTAATCAATATGTCTATCAAAGTATATTTTTATCTATCTATCTATATGTCAACCTATGTATCTATCTCTTTATATATATATATATATCTGTCTGTCTATCTATCTATCTGTATATCTATCTATCTGTCTATCTATCTATCTTAGTGTATATCTATCTATCCATCTTTCTATCTATTTTTTTACTTGCATATCTATCTATGTATCTTTCTATCAATCAATCAATCAATCTAGCTATCTATGTGTATATATAGTTATCTGACTATCTGGTAATCTATCAATATGTTTATCTAACTATATATCTATCTATTTATTTGTATATCTATTTATTTCTTTATTTATTGATCGATCTATTTATCAATCTATATATTTTTCTATCTACCTATATGTCTATCTGTCTATTTGTGTATCTCTCTATCGGTATATTTGTCCATCCATATATCTCTCTATCATTATATTGATCTATCTATCTATTTATTTATCTATCTATTTGACTTTCTATCTCTATTTCAATCTATTTGTCTATCAGTCTATCTACCTATCTATAAATCTTTACATCTATCTATCTATTAATGTATGAATCTATCTATACATCTTTGTGTCTATCTGATAATTGTCTATTTATCTATTTCTAAATGTGTCTATTTATTTATTTATCTATTTATTAATTTATCTATCTATCTATTTATCTATCTATCTGACTATCTGTCTATGTGTCTATTTGTCTATTTATCTAATTATTTATTTGTCAATTTGAATATTAGTCTATAAGTGTATTTGTCTATCTGTGAATCTATCTATAAGTCTATGTATCTTTGTGTCTATTTGTATATCTGTCTTTCTATCTTTGTATCGATTATTCTATGTGTCTATGTGTCTACATGTCTATCTATCTCTCTATTTATCTATCTTTTTATCTATCTATCTTTCTATCCATCTTATTATCTATTTGTCTAACTAACTATCTATCTATCTAATTATATATTTGTCTATCATTCTATCTATTTATCTATATATCTATCTATCTATATTTCTATTTGTTTGTCTATCTATTTGGCTGTCAATCTATCTGGCTATCAATCTATCTGGCTATCAATCTATCTAGCTAGTTTTCTACCTGTTTATATGTCTATCTATCTATAGATCTAGAACTATATATCTATCTATCTATTTATTTATGTAACTCTCTAACTATTTATCATTCTATCTATCTATCTATTATCTATCTAACTATCTATCAATCTATCTAACTATCTTTCTTTCTATCTACCTAATATTCAATCTAGCTCTCTCTCTATTTATATATCAATATATATATCTATCTATCTATATTTTTTTGTATGTCTATCTATTATTTTAGATATCTAACTATCTAGCTAGCTATATATCTCTTTATCTGTCGATCTGCCTATATATATATATATATATATATATATATATATATATATATATATATCTATTTATATATCTAATTATCTATCTATCTATCTAACTATCTTTCTATTTATTTGTCTTTTATTTTATCTATCTATCTATATATGATTCTATTTATCTATCTGTCTGTCTGTCTATCTATCTTTCTAAATTTCAATCTACTTATCTATCAATGTATCTTTCTATCTATTTATCTAATTATATGTCTATCTACAAATATGTCTATCTTTCAATTTATCTATCTATCTATCTAGGTATCATTCTATATATTGGTGTCACTATATATTTATATATCTGTCTATTTGTATATCTATCAATGCATATATCTATTTATCTCTCTATTTATAGATCTATTTATTTATAAATATTTGTATTTATATTTCTATCTATAGGTCTAACTATCTATTTGTCTCTCTACCAATCTATCAGAGTATTTATATATTAGTCTATATTTTTATATCTCTATCAATATATATAATTATATCTCTCTATGAATTTCTCTATCTATCTATTAATCTAACTATTTCTCTATCTATGTATAAGTCTATCTATTTATCAATCAATTTGTCTATCTATCTATCTATGTATCTATTTGTTTATCTGCTTATCTATCTATATCTCAATTTGACTATATTGCTATTTGCCTATTTTTTTTCCCCATCTATCTATTATTTCTCATTCTTTCAATCTATTTATCGATCTATCTATCTTTCTAACTATATATCTTTCTTTTTTTATTTCTATCAGCCTATCAATTTATCTATTTATTTATCTATTTACCTATCTATCTATCTAAATGTTTATCTATTTGTATTTCTATTTGTTCATCTATCTATTTTTCTATATGACTATTTATCTAAATGTCTATTTATCTATCTGTCTATCTATCTATCTATTTATCTAAGTATCTATCTATCTAACTATTAATTTGTCTATCTATCTATTTATGTATCTATCTGTCTGTCTGTTTGTTTTTCTATATATCTATATGTCTATCTATTTATATATTTGTTTAGTCTATTTACTTATCTAATTATCTATGAATGTGTCTAACTATCTATCTAACTAGATATCTATCTATTTATATATCTATCTCTCT
>JAREIK010003007.1:1074884-1223935 GCA_029783825.1 Sapria himalayana
GTCTTTCTCTATATAATATATATCTATATCGTCTTTTTTAATATATGTCTATCTTTCTATCTATTTATTTAAATTCTATCTATTTGTCTATCTCATTATTTGTCAATCTACCTATCTAATTATCTATCTATTTGTCAGTCTATTTGTCTATCTATCTACCTACCTTTTGTCTATATATTTATGTATCTATCTATTTTTCTATATAACTATTTGTCAATATGTATATCTATATATTTGTCTATCTATCTCTATGTCAATGTGTATATCTATCTATCTATCTATCATTTTATCTATCTATCTATCTGTCATTCTGTCTATCTATCTATAATTCTATTTATCTATTTGCCTATCTGTCTATCTGTCAATTTATAAATCTATCTATCTGTCAATTTGTCAGTCTGTCTATTTGTCAAGGCCTCAACAATATACAGATTTATATATATCAATCTATCAATCAATCTATTTAACTATCAATGTATTTGTATTTCTTTTTGATTATCTATTCGTTTATCTATCTATCGATCTATTTGTCTATCAATCTTTCAATCAATCTATATTGATATTTATCTATCTACTATCTATCTTTTTATTTATCTATGTGTCTATCTATCTTCTATTTGTCTATATATCTCTATATCTATTTGTCTATCTATCTATCTATCTATATGTGTATCTATCTATCTTTCTATTTGTAAAACTTTTTACTATCTATCAGTCTATCTATATATCTATCTATTTGTTTATCTGTCTGTCTATATATATATCTTTCTATATATCTATCTTTCTTTTAATCTATTTATCTATCAGTATATCTATTTTTCAATATATCTATTTATCTATATTTCTATTTATTTATTAATCCTTCTGTCTATCATTAAATCTATCTATCTATCTATATTTTTCTATCTATCTCTCTATCTCTCTATCTATTGATCTCTCTATCTATTTGTTTATTTATCTGTCTATCTATTGGATTTCTATCTATCTATCTATCTATTGGACTTTCTATCTGTCTATCTATTGTCTATCTATCTATCTTTATATCTATCTTTCTATCTATTTGTCTATCTATCTATCTATCTATCTGTCTATCTGTCTATCTATCTATCTATCTACTTGTCTGTCTTTCTATATATATATATATATATATATATATATATATCTATCTATCTATCTATAAATCTATCATGTCTGTCTATCTATATATATATATATATATACCATTTTATCTATCAAATGTCTATCTATTTATCTATCATTCTGTCTATCAATTTGTCTATCAATATATTAATCAATCAATCAATCAAACTTTCTATCTATTTATCTATATATTTGTCAATCTATCTTCCTATCAATCAATCAATCAATCAATCTTTCTATATATCTTTCTGTATATCTATCTATCTATGTGTATGTCTATCTTTCTTTCTGTCTATCTGTCAATATTTCTATATGTCTATCAGTCTGTCTATCTATATATATTACTATTTATCTATCTATCTAATTTTTTCTATAACTATATATCTATCTATATATCTGTTTGCCTCTCTATCTATCTATGTATCTATCTATATATCTATCTATCTATCAATCTATATATCTATTTGTCTATTTATCTATCTATATCTATCTAACTTCCTATCTATTTATTTATTTATCTATCTATTTGTCTATTTATATGTCTATCTATCTATCTATATGTCTATATATCTAACTATGTATCTTTATATCTATCTATTTATCTATCTATCTATCTATATGTCTATATATCTATCTAACTCTTTATCTTTCTATTTATCTAATTTTCTCTCTATCTATCTGTCTATTTATTTATCTTTCTATCTATCTATATATCTATCGATATTTCTATCTATCTATCAATATATCAATTTGTCTATCTATCTATCAATCTCTATATCTATCTATCTATTTGTCTATCTACCAATCTTTCTATCTATCTATCTATCAAACAATCTATCAATCTATCTATGTGTCTTTCTATTATCTATCTATCTTTCGATCTATCTAACTAATAATCTCTTGATCTATCTATTTCATTTATCTGTTTATCTATTTATCTATCTTTTTATTTATGTTTCAATCAATCAATATATTTTTCTATCACCTGTCTATCTATTAATCTATCTAATTATCAATCTATATATTTGTCTAACATTATTTATATCAGTCAGTCTATGAATCTTTCTATTTATATGTATATAAATCTATCTACCAATTTATCTATATATCTGTCTATCAATATGTCTATATATTTCTCAATCTATTTGTCTATCAATCATTTTATCTATTGTTTACACACACACACACACACACACACATATATATATATATATATATATCTATTTTTAATATATATAACTAATAATCTTCTATCAATTTGTCTAATAATCTAATTTACATCTATATTTCTAATTATCTATTTGTCTGTCTATCTATTTATCTACTAGTTTATATATCTTTCTATCAATCTTTCTATTTATCTATCTATTAATTTGTATGTCAATTTGTTTATCAATCTATCAATATATCTATATATCAATCTATCAGTCAATCTATATATCAATCTACCTATTAATTTTTCTATCAATCTATCTAAAAATCTATCTATATATTTATATATCTAATTATCGATCAATATCTCTTTCTCTCTGTCAATCTATTGTTCTATCAATTTAAATATATACATATATATATATATATATATCTATCTATTTATCTATCTATCTACTTGTATATCTATCTTTTTTTCTATCTAGGTATCTATCTATATTTATATTTATCTATCTATGTCTATCTATTTGTCAATCTATCTTTCTATATATCTGTTTATCTCTCTATCTATCTATGTATAGATCGATCTATCAATCAATCAATCTGATTATGAATTTATATATATATATATATCTATCTTTCTATCTATCTTTCTATCATTCTATCTATATATATGTCTATCTATTTCTCTATCTATCTGTCTATCTATCCATCTATCAATCTCTATAAAAATCTCTCTATCTATCTGTCTATCAATAAATCTCTCTATTTATCTATTAATCAAATAAACTATCTGATTTCAATTAGTTTATCGTTATGTCTATCAATCAATCTTTCAATCTATCTATCAATATTTCTATCAATCTTTCTATCTATTTCCCTATCTATTTATTTATAAATCTATCTATTTATATCTCTATGTATTTTTATCTATTTACCTATATATTTGTCTATTTATCTATCTATCTATATATCTATATATCTATATATCTATCTATCTATCTTTTTATATATCTTTATATCTATTTATCTATATGTCTATATATATATATTTATCCATTTATTTATTATATTTCTAGCTACATATCTATCTATCTGTCTGTCTGTATATTTAATTACCTATCTATTTATCTATTTATCTAACTATTTATCTATATAACAATATTTCTATTAGTACATCTAACTATTTTGTTTATCTCTCTAACTATATGAATATTAATATGTTTATCTATCTATCTCAATTTGTATTTATCTATTTATCAATCAATCTATCTATTAATATATCTATCTATCTTTCTTTCTATCTGTCTATCTATCTGTCTATTTTTTATATATCTCTCTATATAAATGTCTATCTATTTGATTATCTATCTATCTATCCATCTGTCTATCTATCTAATAATATCTCAATCTATCTATGTATCTATCTTTCTTTCTTTCTATCAATCAATCAAATAATCTATCTCTCTTTTAATCAGGCTATCAATATTTCTATAAATCTATCTTTCAATATTTCTATCAATCTTTCTATCAATCTTTATATCTATCTGTATATTTATTTGTTCATCAATCAATCTATCAATCAATCTATTTATATCTCTAAATATTTTTTTTTATAACTACCTATATATTAGTCAATCTATCTATCTTAATATTTTTATATCAATCTATATGCTTTTTATATATCTATCGATCTTTTTTTATCTATATTTATTTGTCTATATATATATGTGTGTGTGTGTGAGTGAGTGTGTGTGTGTGTATCTATCTATCTATCTCTCAATCTACATATCTATCTATCTACATATCTATCTATTTCTTTATCTATCTATCAATCTATCTATCTAATTGCCTATCTATATGTCAATATATCTATTCATCTATCTATCTATATATCAATCTATCTATCTATCTATATGTATTTTTTTTGACTATTTATCTATCTATCCATATTTCTATATATCTATTTGTATATCTTTCAGTCTATCTATATGTCAATCTATCTATCTTTCTATCTGCCTATCTATCTATCTATCTATTTATCTTTCTATTTATCTATTTGTATATCGCTCTGTCAATATATCTATCTATCTATCTTTATTTCTTTATATCAATCTATCTATCTATAAATCTATAAAACTATATATCTATCTATTTATCTATCTATCATTCTTACTATCAATAAATCGATCTTTCTATCTATTAATCTATCTCTCTATTTAACTTTATTTCTTTCTTTTTGTAAATCTGCCTGCATATTGATTTGTCTCTCTATATATCTATTAGTATATCTTTTTATTAGTCTATCTTTTTGTCAATTTGTTTATCTATCTATCTATCTATTTGTCTATATATCTTTGTATATATCTCTAGATCTATATGTCTATCTATCTATGTATCAATCTATCTATCTATCATTCAATCTATCTTTCCATCTATCTATCTATCTGTGTGTCTTTCTGCCTATGTATCTATCTTCCTATATGTCTATCTATATATCTACCAATCAATCTATCTATATTTAAATCAATCTCTCTATCTATCTAGCTATCTATCTATCTATCTAGATTTATATCTACTTATCTATCTTTATTTCTTTCTTTATTCACTCGATTAATCATTCAATTTGACTATCAATATGTAAATCAATATGTTTTGTAATCTGTCTAGGATTATTTCTATCTATCTATCGAACAATATGACTATCTTTCTGTCATTAAATCTGTATATATATATCTATTTATCTATTAGTATGTTTGTCTATTTATTATATATCTATCTATGTATGTCTCTAATTATCTAACTATCTATTTCTCTATCTATGTATCTATATATTTATCTATCTATTTTTATATCAAGTTGTCTATCTATATATCTGTCAATTTGTTTATTAATCTATCTTTCAATCTAACTATATCAATCTTTTTATACATCTTTCTATGTACCTATCTATAAATCTATCAATCTTTTTTTTTATAAAACAATCTATCTATTTATCAATCTTTCTTTCTTTATTTATGTTTATCTTTCTATCTATCTATTTATTTGTCTATTGGTATATATATTTGTTAGTGTTTCTATATGTCTATTAATATGTCTATTTATCTATCTATCTATCTATATATCTATCTATCTATTTGTTTGTCTATTAATATATCCATCTATATGTCTATCTATCAATGTATCTAACTATATATTAATCAATTGATTTATGTTATCTATATATCTGTATATCTATCTATCTAGATGGCAATGTATCTATCTGTCAATCAATCAATCTATCCGTCTATCTATCTTTCTATCATTATATTTATCTATCAATCATACTTTCTATTTCTATTTCAATCAATCTATCTATCTTTCTATAAATATATATGTCTATTAATTTTATATGAATTTGTATTTTAACCTGTCTATCAATATTTCTATCAATAAATCTATATATCTATCTATCTATCTATTTGAGTATCAATCTATCAATATATATGTATGTATTTGTCTTTTTATCTATGTATCTATTTTTCTAGCTATCTCTCTATGTATTTGTCTATCTATCTAATTGTATTTCTATGTGTCAATCTATCTATTTATCTATATATTTTCTATCTATCTATCCGTCTATCTATTTATCTATCTATCTATCTATCGTTTTATCTATCTATCTATCTATCTATGTATCTATCTATATATATATATCTCTCTCTATCTATATTTCCAACAATTTATCTATTTATAAGTCTATCAAATTGATTTCAAACTATCTATCAATCTATCTATTAATCTGGCTATCAATCTTTGTATTAATTTTTTATATATCTATCTAGTTATTTGTATATCAATCAATCTATCTATCTATCTATTTGTCTCTCAATGTATTTGTCTTTCTATTTGCTGATATATTTGTCTATCTATCTATATATCTATCTTTTTGTATATCTATATTTCTATCTATCTATATATCTCTTTATCTATCTATTTGTCTGTCTATCTGTCAATTTATTTATATATCAATTTAAATATCTATATGTCTGTCTATCTGACTATATATCTTTTAATCTATTTATTTGTCTATCTATCTGTCTGCCTATCTATCTTTTTATTTGAATATCTATCTATTAATTTGTCTATCTAATTGTGTATCTATATATCGATCGATCGATCTATTTATATATCTATTTGTCAATCTAACTGTCTATTATATATTTCTATCTATTTGTATAATTATTAGCCAATTTATCTATTTATGTATTTTAATTTCTATCTGTATATATATCTCTATATGTATTTGTCAATCTATCTATTTATCAATTTTTCTATTTAACAATCTATATGTATTAAAATCTATCGAAATATCTTACTATCTATCTTTATTTCCATCTATATATTTGACTATCTATCTGTCTATCTATTTGTCTATGTACCTATCTTTCTATCTATCTATCTATCTTCTATCTAACTTTCAACCTATTGATTTGTGTATCTATCTGTCTATATATCTATAATTCTATATATATTTCTACCAATCTATCTATCTATAAGTCTATCAAATTGACATTCAATCTTGCTATCATTATGTCTATCAAACTAGTGATAAATCTATCTATCTATTTGTCTACTAATTTATCTCTCATTCTTTCAATCAATCAAACTATCTATTTATCTATATATCTATCTTTCTTTCATTTTTTTCTATCTATCTATCTATTTGTCTATCTATCTATCTATAAATATATCTATATATCTATCTACCTACCTATCTATCTATATATCTATATATCGATCTATTTGTATATATATCTTTGTATCTATCAATCTATATTTCTGTCTTTTTATAAATAAAAATATCTATCAATCTATCTGTCTATTAACATGTATATCAATCTATTTTTAAATCTCTCTTTCAATTTTTATCAATCTTTCAATCTATCTATCTATATATATGTCTAACTATCTATCTTTCTATAGGTCTATCTATCTGTATATCTATCTATCTATCTCTCTCTATCTGTCTATATATATATATATATCTATTTATCTAACTATCTTTATATCTATCTGTCTATCTATATATCTTTCAATTTGTCTATAAATCTATCTATTAATCTATCTATCCATCTGTCTATCTTTCTTTCTTTATTTCTTTCAATCAATCAATCAATCTATCTTTCTATGTATATTTCTTTTTTTCTTTGTGTCTGTCTATCTATTTGTCTATTTATTTGTTGGTCTGTATATCTATCTATCACATTTTTTTATCTATCTATATGTATGTCTATGAGTCGATCTATCTATTTATATATCTATTAGTCTTTCTATCTACCTATTTGGTTAAATATTTTATCTATCAATCTATCTATTATATATCTATCTATCTATTTATGTATATACCTATGTATCAATCATTCTATGAATCATTCTATCTATCTTTCAATTTTTCTATCTATATCTATATATTTATCAATCTATATGTCTATCTATCTATCTATCTATCGATCTGTCTCTCTATATCTATATTTTTGTATCTATCTATCTAACTATCTATCTTTTTAGAAATACATATGTATATCAATCTACATATAAATATATATGTATGTTTTTTCCTTTTTATCTGTGTATCAATTTGTTTGACTTTCTATCAATATATATATATATCTATCTATTTATCTACCGATCTAACTATCAGTCTATCTATTTGTATATGTATATGTCTATCAATTGATATATTTGTCTATCTTGTTATCTATTTATATGAATATCTATGTGTCAATCTATCTATATATCTATATATTTGTCTACTTATATGCTTATTTATCAGTCTATCTAAATGTTTATCTATCTCTCTATCTCTTTATCTACCTATCTATCTATATATCTATCAATCAATCTATCTGTATATCTATTTGTCTATCTATCTTTTTATCTATTTTTCTATTTGTATATATATCTCTTTATCTATCTATCTATCTATTAATCTATCTATCTATGTATTAGTTTATCTATCTAATTGTTTCTCCAACTTTTTTATATATCTATAAATCTGTCTATCTGTATGTCTATAAATCTTTCTATCTATATTTCTATGTATTTGTCTTTTTATCTGTCTTTCTTTCTATCTAAATATCTATCTATATATGTATCTATATGTCTATGTATCTATCTATCTATCTATCTATTTATCTATCCATCTATCTATATATATGTTTATCTATCTATCTGTCTATCTATATGTCTATCTATCTATCTATCTATATATCTGGCTATATATTTGTCTATATATATGTCTATTAATCTGTCTATCATTATATTTATCAATATGTATATTAATCTTCTATCACTCTATATATCAATCTATCTATCCATTTGTCTATCTATCGATCTATATATCTATCTTTTTATATTTCATTCTATCAATCAATCAATCTATCTATCTGTCTATCTATTAGTTTATCTATATATCTATTTGTCAGTCTTTCTATTTGTCTATCTGTCTATTTTTCTATCTATTTATCTATCAATCAATCTAACTGTCTGTTTGTTTATCTATTTGTCTATACACCTATCTATCTATCTACCTACATATCTTTCTGTCTATCAATTTGTTTATATATCTGTCTATCTATAAGTCTATCTATCTATTTATTAGTCTATTATTCTAATTATATATCTATTTGTCTATCTATCTATCTGTCTATCTAACAGTCAATCTATCTATCTCTCTAACTAATTATCTATCTATCTCTTAATCTTTCTATCTATCAATCTTTCTATTTATATATGTATGTATTTATATTTATATCTATCTATCAATTTATCTATCTATCTATCTATGTATCTTTATGAATATATATATATATGTCTTTCAATCTTTCTTTCTACCTAACTTTCTCTCTATCTATCTAACTATGTATCTTTTATCTATCATTCTTTCTATCTATATTTGTATGTATCTATCTATCTTTATGTCTATATTTATTTATTTATTTATTTATTTATTTATTTTAATATTTATTTTATATATCACACTATGTATCTCACAATCTATCAATTTGTCTATATATATGTCTATTTATCTGTCTATTTATCTGTCTAATTTTATATCAATATATAAGTCTATCTATCTTTCTATTTGTCTATCTAACTATCTATATAAATATCTATCTTTATATCTATCAATATATCTAACTGTCTATCGATCTATCTATATATCAATATATCTATCTATCTATATATTTATCTATTTATCTATCTTTATATCTATCTATCTATCTATATATCTATCTAACTATTAATCTATCAATCTATTTGTCTATCTATCTATTAATCTATTTATCTATCTTTCTATATATCTATCTATGTATATATGTATATATATATATATATATATATCTAGCTAGCTATCTGTCTGTCTGTCTCACTATTTGTCTTTCTATTTGTCAATTTATCTATTTATGTATATATCTATCTATCTTTCTATCTATTTATATATCTGTCTATCTATTTATCTATCTATGAGCTTATCTATATATCTGTCTATCAATCTATCTATCCACGTATCTATCTAATAATATGTCGATATATATATATATATATATATATATCTATCTATCTATCTATCAACTTGTCTATCTTTATATCAAACTATCTCTCAATCTATCTATCTATCTATATATCATTCATTCTATCAATATGTCTATTTTTCTATCTATCTATTTATCAATCAATTTCTCTATCAATCTATCTATCAATCTGTCTATTTATCTCTCTATCTAACTAGTATTTATCTCTCTATTTATTTATTTATTAATCTATATGTCATTCTATCCATCTATCTATCAATCTATATCTATCTACCTATCTATTTGTAAATCAATCTTTTTAATATGCTTTTTATCGACCTATCTAATAATCTGACTATCTATCTAGCAGTTAATTTATATATCTATCTATCTATATATTTATCTATTAATCAATCTATCTATCTGTCTGTCTGTCTCTCTAACTATTTGTCTATCAATCTGTAAATCAATCTGTCTATCAATTTGTCTGTAAATTTGTGTATGAATCTTTCTATCAATATATCGATCAATAAATCTATCAATCTATTTAAGAATCTGTCTATCTATTTGTTTATCTATCTAACTATCTATTTATTTGTATATCTATCTATTTATCTATCTATCTTTCTTTCTTTCTTTCTTTCTTTCTTTCTATCTATTTGTCTATCTATATATCTTACTATCTGTTTATCTATGTATATATCTATCTGTCTAAATATCTATCTATTGATTTATATATCTATCTAATTTTTATTTATCTGTCAAAGTATCTCTCTATCTATCTATATGTCTATCTATCTATCTGTCTATCTATCTGTCTATATATATGTCTATCAATCTTTCTATCTATCTATGTATATACCATTTGTCTTTCTCTTTATTTTTCTATTAATAATCAAATAATCTATCTGGGTATATAATTGTCTACTATATGACTATCTATCTATCTGTCTGTCTATCTATCTACCTTTCTATTTATTTGTATAGCAATCAATCTTCTTGTCTATCAATCTATCTATTTATCTATCTATCTTTATTTCTATCAATCAACATGTCTATCTATTTATCTATCTATTTGTATATTTATCTATCTATCTATATATATATATATATATATATAGAATGATTGATAGAAATATTGATAGATAGATTAAAATATAGATTTATATACAGATTAATAGACATATTTATAAAAAGATAGATTGGTTGATTCAAATAATGAAATAGAGATAGATAGTTAAATATATTTTTAGAAATATAGATCGATAGATAGATAGATAAATACATATATACATACATTGACATCTTGATAGATATATAGATATACAGATAGAAACACTGACATATAGATATACCAATAAACAAATAAAAATATAGATAGACAAATAGAAAGAAATAAAGATTGATAAATAGATAGATTTATTAATAGAAAGAAAGATATATATATTGATAGAAAGATAGATCGACAAATGGATAGTCTGATTGATAGTTAGATTGATATATAGATTAATAGACAAATTGACAGATATATATATATATATATATATTGATGTAAAGATAGTTAGATAAATAAATATATACATATATAGAAAGATAGATAGATAGATAGTTTGATAGATAAATCGACAGATAGATGATACATAGAAAGATAAATAGATAGATATATATATATATATATATACAAATAGAAAGACAGAAAGATAGTCATATAGTTAGATAGATAGATAGAAATATTGTTAGAAATATTTATAGTCAGATTAAAAAACATATTGATATACAGATAGATAGATAGATTGATTGATTGATTGAAATAAAGATAGAAAGAAAGAAAGATAGATAAATAGATATAAATATAGATGGAGAGAGAGAGAGAGAGATAGATAGATAAATAGAGAAGTAGATTTATAGATAGATAGATTGATTGATTGATAGATATATAAATAAACATATAGAAAGATAGATACATTCACAGACAGAAAGAAAGAAAGAAAGATAGACTAACACAACAAGAAAAATCTCATATAGCTAGGGACAGTTCCCTATCTAAATGAGTATTTTCCGTCGCTAAATATGATATAATGATGGATTCCCGATAGATCAGTTCCCTATCTAAACTACTTCTTGCTAAAATTTAGCGATGGAAAGTGTCCCCAGCTAAATAGCTAGTGACAGAAAAATCCTTTGCTAAAAAAGACAAATTCCCTAGCTAAATTAGCAAGATAAATGAGATTTTCTGTCGCTAAACAAAAATAATGATGGATGATTCCCTAGCTAAAGAGTTAGTCTATAAATTTTAGCGACGGATATAGTCCCTAGCTAAATAAATTTTGCGACGGAAAATTTGTCGCTAATAATAATATTTCCCTAGCTAAATTATATAGTGAAAATTTCCTAGCAAAATTAGCAAGGGATTTTTCCCTTGCTAATTTAGCAATGGATTTTTTTCCTAGCTATTTTAATTTCAAAATTAATTTCTGAATTTAAATTATTCTAAAATATTTTAATTAAATAATTTAATATTTTTATAACAAAATGTATAAAATTTGAAACTATAAATAATTTATAATAAACAAAAAATAAAATCATTTAATATCTTATTCTAATTCAATATTTTACATAATTGAAACAACAAAATAACAAAATTTTATTTTATCTTATTCATTAATGTATTTATCGACCATCCATAAAGTATAATATATCCATTCATTGACGTTGCTTTCTCTCCCCCTGCACCTCTAATCATCATTTTTCTACTGCGACAAAGTTGTCAGAGTCACGGCATTTAATGTCTAGTGAAAAATCTCATCACTTATAAAAGTTTTGTATGAGGTACAATGCGGTATCATATCTGTCAAAAATTTAAACCACTCTGTTAAATTAAAAAAAAGTTATGTTTTGATACATATATAATCTTGCAGATTATATGTAAATATATACTAGCATTTCACTCGTACATATATTACTATAGTATTTGTACATAAAAAACATTATTATGTGTACATATTAACTGAGTACAAATATCCTCCATACAATTGTACATAAAATACTACAGTATTATAAGTTCTATTTACTGTCTTTATTTGTACATTATACCTCATTTCGTGTTGTTGCTGCTACTCTCGCTGCCGCTCTTATCACTGTTGCCATTTCCACTGTCACTGCCAATACCACTACTGTTATCGTCATTGCCGGCACTGCCTCTACTGCTATCATTGTCATTGATGCCAACGTTGCCACCGTTGCTGCTGCCACTACTTGCTGCTACCGCTGCTGATGGTGCTACCATTGCATGCCGTAGCTGCCACTACCACTGCTACCGCTGCTGATGGTGCTACAATTGGATGACGTAGCTGCCACTACCACTGCTACTACTTCTACCATCACTCCTGCTGCTGCCTCCTTTGTCGCTGCTTCAGGTGCTACCGTTGCTACCACTACTAATGCAACTGTTACCGCTGCTTCATATGCAGCTACTATTACCGCCACTACCAACACTGCCGCCGCTGCTTTCGGTTCAACTACTATTGCAGCCACTGCCGCCACCTCTGATGCTACTGCTCCCACCACTACTGCTCCCGCCTCTCCTGCCGCTCCCACCACTACTGCTCCCGCCTCTCCTGCCGCTCCCACCGCTGCTACCACCACTGCAGCCCCCACTGTTGCCACCGCTGCCACTTCTACTGCCACCGTTGGCGCTTCCTCTACCACCGCTACTGTCACTACCGCCGATGTCGCTGCTACTGCTGCATGTAAATTTCATCAAAATGGAGATGAATATGGAAATACATATAACAATATGAATTAATACACAAGGACATGGAACATGAAAATTCTCTATACCAAATTTGTGGGTTCGTATATCATTAGTAACTATTGAAGTGAACCACATACTCATGAGTTAATGTACGACAACTACTATCACGGGTTAGTTCAGATGGTAAGGGTGAGCAACGAGCTCCAGGAATACAATATATTCATGAGATCATAGGTTTGAATCTTTCCTTTGAATTGAGGGAAATGTATCAGCTTATACTTACCTAGGATTAGTCGAGGTGCATGCAAATTGACTCGAACATTCATGGGTCACAAAAGAAACATACTAGAGCTGACTCTACCCTAACTGATAGACCCCAAACCCATAGTCTTCTCGATGAGATGGTACAACCATTTACACGAGGTTCTGCAATAGCAGCAGTACAATGCTCTCCACATGACATAGATTTTACAAACTCTGCCTCTAACTGCTTCACTTTTCATGGGTGCCTTTTACCCTCTTCAGTGCCATCACCCAATTGACCAAATTCATTATTACCTAATCAAATATCTGAACATAAAGAGCCTAAATATGTGCAGAGTTATGAATGAGTACACTTGAACATAATAAGAAATATTAAGAGTGTTGTATATAGTTTGTTTTGATAATCTATTTGTATAATAAAATATTTCTATTTTAATATTTTCATGTAAATGCAGGAAAGGAAATATTAAGAGGCCTAGAATGCAGCAGTAGCACAATAATGAAGGTCCCACTATCTGGTCATGGTCGAAAAAATTTTTGAAGCAGAGCCTGACCCGTCCTATGTTCAACCCACTGGTTAATTGAACCGAGAAAATTTTAATATAAAATGTTTTTATTTTATTTTTTCGGGTTACTATTTTAGTGATTTGGAATTGTTCATCTTTTCTCTCTCTCTCTCTCTGCGCAATTTATCACGACAATTTTTGTGCTGCACATACTATAAGACTTATGATTTGGTTTAATCTGTAACGCATAAGTATTTTCTGGTTGATGTAGCCAGTCGTACTGAGAAACTAGTGAACCATGTTATTTCGTGCGTTTCTTTTGTTGTTTCTATTCTATTTTTTATTCTCTCATGCTTGGATTATGGATCGAATATAAATCGTTTGTTGTTTTTGTTGTTCTTTCTTCTTCTGTATCTTAAAATCATAACTGTGGAAGCACAATTGTCCAACATAGAGTAATCACCATTAACCAGCAACATATAGCAACAATCATTGATTATTACTCAACACCATCAATGACTAGCATTAATTGGTACTATCAACAATGACAATGCTTGATTCATCACTATTATGGCCAAAAACTGGTAAGAGTTTCGATTATAACTAGGGAGAGAAGGAGAAAAAGAAAAATAAATATATTTTTTTAATTATTTTTAAAAATTCATATATATATATATATATATATATATATAGTTGTGATAACTCACATGTCATGTGCTCTTATACAATATATAAATCTAACAAGAAAGAAAATAAATAAAAAAATATGCTTACACATTAAATTAAACATCAAACACCGCCACTTTAAGCTAGCATGTATATGTCACAAATTCTCAACTCAAAAAAGAGAAAAAAACCTTATTGTTTGAGCACATTCGTGAAATATCTATAATTTTTTCATTGATATGTATGTATATAATTACTTTCAAATTATCCTAGATCTTCTCCCATTAAAGTACAATCAATCTAAATATATTTTATTTAGTCATTGAATATCAAATAAGCATCAATATCAAGTTGTCTAATTATTATAATAAAGCATTATAAACATCAAAATTAGTAAACAGAACTCTTCCAAAAAAATGTTTGATCCACTGGATCTCATAAGCAATCAATGTCATAAATACATACTCTGTATCTACATTAAATATAAAAATCATGATATACCATTTACTTTTCTAAGAAATAAAATTTTTATAAAAAAATATAAAATTATACAATATATATTTTCTTTTTAATCATTTGAGTTCAACTAGAATTTGTGTAACCCGCTATCCGACTATATCACTCATCTCTGAATGATATCTCAGGTTCTAGAACACTCTTTACAAACATGAAAATCATAAGAACTATACACATATTAGCATGTCTATGAGATTCTGGGTATTACTCTCTAATCATTATCTGGTAGTTCAACTTTCATACAATTATACTATGTATAATAGAATCAACTGAGAAACAAGTAAATATGAATAGGTTTACACTCTGATTAAGTAAGCCAATGAGCATATATTCAATCATATCAAAATCAGACAAAATATTTAAAGCAATTCCCCTTAAAAGAAGAAATTATATATCAATACTCATGAAATATCTAAAATATCTAAAATTCTTTATTTAGAACTCACCTTATATGAACCATTTCAATTTCAATATACCCTAGATGATAATTATCTATAATCAAAATATCAACATACATTAATAACTTCACATCTTATCCTCTTGATTTATTTTGATAGAAATAAGAATAACCTAACACATATCTCATAAAATCAAAAGTAATGAATGCTAAAAAGAATATATTAAACTATATCCTATAAAATTATTTCTATCAATAAATAACCTTTCTAATCTACCAATCATGTATATGCTCCATAAAATAGTGAATTCTTATGAATGATGTATAAGCACCTCTTCCTTAAAATCATTATGAATAAATATATTCATCATACTTAACTGATATACAATCTACATAAAACATATAATAATAAAAAATAATAATCTAATAGCAAACACCTTAGTCACAAAAAACGTATCCCAATAATCATTCTATTTTTTTGTATATCTCTTAGCTATCAACTTAGCATTAAGTCAATCAACCTTCAATTCAATTCCAGTCATCAATGAAAATGCCCAATTGCATTCTATTGCAATCTTACCTAAAAATTTCAAAATAAAATCATCATTATAATTAGATGTCATTGCATTAAGTTCAACCAAAATAATATATCAACTTTAATTACTAATAATCTAGAAAAAAATATCATGGATCATGTAATTATTAAGAATGGATAAAAAATTTAAATATATAATATCAAAATAAAAATAAGAAAATATAAGTAATACTATGTGCCTAACAGAACATATCTTTGGTTTTTTCTATATATAATAGGAAGGTCCAATTTACTATTTCAAATTAAATCATCTAATGTGGGCAAGACTAATATGGGAAAGGTTATTGATATATCTATCAAGTACATACCTCTAGGTAGAGATCATCAAGTTTTCAAAAATTTCTCATTTTTTTCTTCAATAGGACACTCATACTATGCTCCTTTTACTAGCAGAAAGTATCATAATAAATCTATAAGATAGAAGTTAAAATAGTTGTTACACTACAATGAAATAATTATATCACATTAGAACACTCATACTATGCTTCTTTTCCTACCTGAAAGAAATCATCACTACTCTCTTCAAAATAAATTTTGCTATTAGTATCAGACGCAAAGATAGAAGTTAAAATAATTGTTACACTACAATGAAATAATCTTATCACTATGGAGTCCAAATAGCTCTAAGATAGAGTCATTAAAAAATAATTTATCATTAAAGAATATTATATTCACACTCATAATAAATCTTTATGGCCTCTAATAAGTAACGTATATATCTTTTCTAAGTATTATAGTACTTAGCAAAAGCAAACTTTATAGCACAAATAGTCATCTTCTCACTATCTAAAAAAATCTTAAATAAAATAAATACACTCAAAAATCTTAAGCAAAAAATAAAAAAACTCTCATAAATATAAAAATTAATATTAGCTACAATCTAAGAATACTAAAAACAACATCCAATTGAATAAGAATTTATTTGTTGACACCAATTCTTTTTAAAAATAACTAAGAACACTCATAAGTAATAGAAATGCCTTAATTATCAAAATTAGATATTAGTTCTTTCTTTCAGCTATCTAATTCATTGCATAAGTGATAGCACATGATATCTAATTAATCATTTTATCCTTTTCAAAAAAATAAATCACCTCATGTTGATGTTCCCTATTAGTCCTTTAATTTAAAGATCAAATGTGTAATATCAAATTTACTCTACTAAGATGCATAACTAATAAAATATTTCATTTATATAACCATTACATATTATGTATTATAGAATCTAATTATAATCACATTTGATGACTATCCACACTCTCATATACCATTTGCATTTATTATTAAAATTTTACAAATATATTAACTCATATCCTATTATACAATTAACAAATTCTAGAGAGAAATGCAAATTAAACCCCTCTAATTTTTCTTCTACTCTTACAACAACATTAAAACCTCCGCTAATAATTTATAGTTCAGACAGAGAGGAAATTAGGTGGAATGTTCAAAAAATCAAAAACTACCGAAAGAGATAATATTTGCTCTATATTTAAGATCATTATCGTACTCATTTTTGTACCATAGACTAATTTTTATGGTTAGCATTAACAACAACAACCTCAAAATTCAGTTTATGTTTTAACTTTTCTAATTCATTCAGATATTTAGGTTCACTAATTAAGACAAATGACACTAGCACGTTATACATTTAAAATAAGTTTCAAATGGCACTATTGAGGTGAATGAGTGGTGAAATACTTCATTTATCTAATCATTACATATTAGATAGCATTATATCAAGTCACAATCATATCTTGTGACTATCCTCTCTCTAATTATACAAAGTGAATTATTTATCAAAAACATTCAAATACACTAACTCACATCCTACTACACAAGCTACAAATTCTAAAGAAGAACATAGATTAACACCCTTCCTCACTAATTATTCTTTCATTCTTACTAATACATTAAAATCTTCACTGATAATTTATGGCCTAAACAAAGAGAACTGAGTTATTGCAACCCATAACTTGCTTTAGGATTACCTCTTGTTCTTTTCATACACCCCGATTAAATTAGTTGGAAAATAGGATGTTTAAAAAATCAAAAACGACTCAAGGAGATAATATTTGGATCATGTTTATGACCATTATTATGATACTCATTTTTTGTCCCATAAACTAAATTTTATGGTTAGCATTAGAAACTACAATCTCAAAATTCAATTTATGTTTTAACTTTTCTAATTCATCCAAACACAGGTTCAATAAGAGAAACAAATAACACTGACACACCATACATTTGCCATAAAGACAAATGACACTGACATTAACACATAATGTTCTTTTCATATGTCGCACATAATGTTCTAATCATCTTAATATTTTCATGTTACAATCAAACTACGTTTTTATTTTCCATAAAATTTATAATCATAAACAAAATTTCAAATCTTTTTTTAAATCAATAACAATATATATCTTGTACTATAGGAATGTCGGATACACACCCCGAGATATCTTTATCAATTGCTATATTCTTAATGTTATGGAAAAGTCTTATCTACTCTAATCCCAAGGAACATATATAAGTCGAGGAAAAATATGAGATTAATCTGAGAGAGAATGATAAGAGATGATAAAAAATAATATATATCTAATATAATTATTAATAAAAATAATAAAATATCTCAAACTATCATGTATAATCATCCTAGAAAAACCCTAAATATCTTACTGAATTAGATGACATATATCTCTCCTAACATTCTCATATTGTGAATGATAAGAAATTGTAGTATATTTTTCTCATTGGTATACCTTATAATCAATAAATATTATTTACTTGATGTGATGTCACTTTTTCTTATTGATAGTAGAGGCATCGATATACCTCATCGTCCATCTCATAATTCTAACAAAACTCATATACAAAAAAATACATGACAAAAAAAGAACAACATTAGCATTGGCATGCCCCATGGTCAATACAACAATGTCACTGTCTAAAAGCCTAAAACAATATTAAGGACTTAAGACTAATCAAAGAAGAATGTGATCACTTAAAACATGAGTATTGACTCCTACTAAATGTACAACCCAAGAATTTTGAGTAAGATGGAGGGAAAAACTAATTATAAATATGTGTTGTAGTTTTATTCAACTATTATATTTAATTTTATATTATTTGATGAGATAGGCTACCCATTTATTTTTGCTTGTTAAATAAAAGATATGCATCAAAGTAATTACCAAAGACACTAATTAAAACAAGGGTCAATCTTTATGCTATCATTGATATTTTTGTTGAATCTTCTAATATAAAAGAATAATTAAAAAATTTAAATATCCAACAATTATAAAATTATAGTGATGAAAATGACTAATTATTCAGATTCTAGTTAATCATATTTATTCAGAATCTAGTTGATCATATTTTCTAATTAACCAATTATTTATTGACAATAAAAAACATATCAATATTTTTAGATACAAGTATAAATGAACCATAAAATACTACTTGAAAGTATTTGTAAACTTTTTTTGATCACGTACTTTCTTAAAAATAATCCTTTTCTCCTTTCATCTTATTATATTTTACTATGAAAATTAACAAGCCAAATATATACCTTCCATTTAAATCTTTCAAGATTAAACAAAGAACATAAATGTAAATTATCATTGCATTAAAAATATATATATGATAATTAATCATTATTGCTGATAGACTACCACCAATCAATCTTGAGATATATAACAAAAACTCTAATTGAGTTATATTTTTTTTCAAGTCTGGTATTTTAGATATTTATGCATTAATTTAAAGAAAAATGTTAGATTATCATATTAATTTTATTTAATTTAAAATATGTTTTTACATTACAGCTTGTATTTAATATTAGTGAAATGTTTTGTATAAAAATACTCCATATATTTTTTTTGTATCATGTATTCACATTTTAGATTAATAAAATGTATTGGACATTTCTGTTCAATAATTCAACATGAACAAAATTTTCAACCTCCACATTGTTTTGCTAGCTAACAAAAAAAATGAATTATTTGTAGAAATATCTGAATAAAGAAAAAGAAAGCAAACCCATGTAAAAAGTGACCCATCAGAAGCTACAGCTACATTATGCTCTCTGCCACATGATATATTCAACCACCGAGCATTGTCACCAGCTGGGAATTCAAAGAGCTCTGGACGAAGTGGTTTTGGTATTCACAATTGACACTCTTTTCTATTTCTTCCTGTTTTCCAACACTGATTATACCCCCATACATAAATCACAATCATTGTTGCTGAAACTATGGGCATTGTAGGATTGCCTAAGATATCAATAATGTCCATCATATTATTGTACCATTGACCATCATCAGTTGAAAAGACTGTAAGATAGAAAATAACCATGGCCATAACAACATTGAGTGAATTACAAATAATAGGAAAAAATCATCTTGATTTTGATTATTTTGCAGAATCATTTAAATAATTAACTGAAAATAAACCAAATAAAATCTACCAAAAATCAATTTTTTCATAAATAGATAACTTTAATCATAATCTATGAGGGAAAAGTCAGGATGACTAGTAAAAAAATTAGTCATCAGAACTAAATAAATCAACTATTCTTGAACTGATTACAAACTTCTACAAAATCATTTAACAATCAAAGTTTAAATGAAAACAATCGTGACATAGAATTAAGAGATTATTTACAAAGAAAAAGGAATAACAAGTTTTTCAGATGGGACAAAATAAGATCCAATGAAAATCACAGTTCATAAACAATCATATACAAATAGGATTTAAAAAATTGTGCAGATTGTGAAACTATGGGGTAAACGTAACCCAATGAAAACTTAAATTGATAATGAAATTTATGGAACAAAATGATTTTAAACGTTAGAAGAATGCTAAGATGCACCTTGAGTGTAAAATTTGGTGGACTTTAATAGTAAAAATGAACCTTTTGACTTAAATACTTAAAACAATGCTTTAGACTTAAATACTTAAAATGAACCTTTCGGCTTGAATACTAAAAATGAACCATTCGGCTTGAATACTAAAAATGAACCTTTCAACTTGAATACTCAAAATAAACAATGAAGTAAGCGAATGAACTAAATTCTATAAGCAGCGACTTGGGCAGAGAAGCTTGTTCAATCAAAGAAATGGGTAACTAAAGATTCATCCTTGAAATGGTCATTCACATCCAATGATATGAAATCGATTTAGAAGATGATCAAGTGAACTATGTTGTTAAGAGATGAGTCATTAATAAGTTTGTGTTATTTTAAAGATTCAAGAATGTTATTATTTTAAGGTGGAATTATATTTTGGGGTATCCCCTGAAATATTAAAAAAATTTAAACTGATCTTTTAATATTAAAAAAAAAGACACCAAATATAAAAACATAAAAAATCTAGACACTTGAATTCATAGTCATAAACTACCCTCACCCCTCTCCACTGCCCCTCACCCTTGCCCTTCTTCCTAGCCCCTCACCTCTCTCCAAGAGCTCCACGAAGGAGCTCAAGGGAGCTCCACCATGGATCTCGGTGGATTCATAGAGAGGGGCGAGGGGAGAGGGGCGAGGGAAGAGGGGCGAGGAGAGAGAGGCGAGAGAAGAGGAGAGAGGGGTTAAGGGTGAGAGGCAATGGTGAGGACGAGGAGCAAATGGTAAACTATGAGGGGCAAAGGAAAGGAAAAGGATGAGGGGCAGGGGATAGGACAAGGGTGAGGGGCAGGGAAGTGAATGAGGGTGAGGGGCATGAGAGAGGGGCAAGGGTAGTTTAGGATTTATGAATCCGAGTGCAATGGTTTCGAATTTATTTATAGTTACATGCATTTTTTTCAAATGTTAAAATATTAGTTTCATATTTTAAAATATTTTTGGGGGCTTACTCCAAAACATAAATCCATCGCTAAATCAAAAATTTTATTAGCAATGGAAAATATGTCGCTAAATCAAGGATTTTATTAGCAAGGGAAAATCTGTCTCTAAATCCATCGCTAAATCAAGGATTTTATTAGCTAGGGAAAATCTATCACTAAATCAATGATTTTATTAGCAAGGGAGAATTCATCGCTAAATCCGTCGATAAATCAAGGATTTTATTAGCAAGGGAAAATCCATCGCTAAATCATAGATTTTATTAGTAAGGGAAAAACTGTCGCTAAATCTATCACTAAATCATATATTTTATTAGCGAGAGAAAATATGTTGCTAAATCAGTCGATAAATCATGGATTTTATTAGCAAGGGAATATTCGTCGATAAACCATCGCTAAATCATGGATCTTATTAGCAAGAGAATATCTGTCATGAAATCCATCACTTAATCAAGGATTTTGTTAGCAAGAGAAATCGCTAAATCCCTCACTAAATCAAGGATTTTATTAGCAAGGGATATTTCATCACTAAATTCGTCGCTAAATCAATCATTTTATTAGCAAGAAATATCTCATTGCTAAATTCATCGATAAAATCCCAGCTTTTCTTGAGCGGAATTTACAAAAATTATCTATCGCTAATTCGTCGCTATATCCCCCACTTTTCTTTAGCGGAATTTTCAAATAATTTTCGTTCACTAATCCATCGTTATTCCGTTGCTATTATTTTCATAAAAAATTTATCAATCCATTGCTATTCCCTAACTAATCCCTTGCAATTTAGTTGGGGTTTGATCCCTAGCAAAAATACCCTAGCTAAATTGATATTTTTTTTGTAGTGTTATAGACTGATTAATTGATTGACAAATAGATATATTCATAAATAGATATACATACATTTAGATAGATAGATAGATAGATACAAAGATATATAGGTAAATAGATAGATAGATACATAGATAAACACATTGACAGAAAGATAGATAGCCAAGAAGATTGACTGATAATTATACAGACAGACAAATTGATAGGCAGACAAATTTAGATAAAAAAAGATAGATAGATAGATATATAGATAGATAGATTAATAGATTGATAGACAGATTGATTGGTAGATTGATAAACATTTTGATAGTCTTATAGATAGATAGATTGATTGAATGAAAGAAAGATTGATTGGTTAATAGATAGACAGATAGATAGAAAGATAAATTGATTGATTGACATAAAGATACATGGATAGATAGAAAAAAAGATAAATAGACAAATAGATACATAGATAGATAGATAGATATACATGTAGATAGACCGAAAGATTTATAAATAGAATATAAAAATATTATTAGATATATAGAGAGACAAATTAATATACATATAGATAGAAAGATAGACAAATAGATAAATAGATTGATTGATATATAGATATATAGATAGATAAACACAAAAATAGACTTATAAACAGACTGATATATAGACAGAAAGATAAAAAATAGATAGATAGATATATAGATAGATAGACAAATATAATAGATAGATAGATAGATTAACAAATAGATATATAGATAGATAGATATATTGACAAATAGATATGCAATTAGATAGATAGATTAATAGAAAGACAAATAGATAGATAGATATGTAGATAGTAAGATAGATAGCCAAATAGATAGATTAATAGATATATATATATATATATATATATATATATATATATATATATATATATATATATATATAAATAGATATATAGACAAATAGATATATAGATAAATAAAAAGATAGATAGAAAAATAGATAGATAGATATCAGATAGATAAATATAAATATATATCGATAGATAGATAGATAGACAAATATATAGGGAGATAGAAAGAAAAATACATAGATGTATAAATAGATTGATTAATAAACAACTAGATAGACATATATATATATATAGATTGATAAAAAGATTCATAGACATGTTGAAAGATAGATGTATAGACATATTGATAGACTAATTGAAAGAGAGTGTGTTTGATAGACACAAAGATAGATAGATAGATAGGTAGGTAGGTAGATTGAGATATTATTTGACAGATAGATAGATGAATTGATAGATAGATAGATATTCAACTAGATAGATATATATATAGAGAGAATTATGGATAGAGAAATAAATATATAAATAGAAAGATAGATAGACATATACATAGATAGATAGATAGACAGATATATAGATAGATAGATAGACAGATAAATATATATATATATAGATACACAAATAGATATGCAAATATATAGAATGATAATTTGACAGATATAAAGAAAGAAAGATAGATATATAGATAGAAAGATAAATTGACAAATAGATAAATATAAATTTAGATAATTAGATAAACATATTAATATACATATAGATAGATAGATAAACAAACAAATAAATAGACTGATAGATAGATAGATAGATAGACAGATAGATAGTCATATAGACATACAAATATATTGGCAAATAGATAGAAAAATAGATATATTGATAGAAACATAGATATAATAGATAAATAGATTGATTGATAGATATATAAATAGATAGATAGATAGATAAATAGACAGATTGATAGATAGATATGTTTATCTAATAGATAAATAGACATATAGATAGGCAATTAGATAGACAGATTGATAGATAGATAGAGAAATAGATAGATAGATAGATATGTTGATAGATAGATAGATAGACAAATATATATATAAATAGATAGATAGATAAATAGATATACAAATAGACTGATAGATAGATATATATTTAGATAGATAGGAAAATAAAAAGATAGATTGACAAATAGATAGATATATATATATATATATATATATAGATAGATAGATAGACAGATAGATATATAAATAGACTGATAGAAAGAGAGAGAGAGAGAGATATATATATATATATATAAATGGACAGACAATCAAACAGATAGATAGATAACTAGACAGATAGATCAATAGATAGATAGACATATAAATAGGTAGATAGATAGATAGACAAATAGATAGATAGATAAATAGATAGATAAATATAAATATAGATAGATAGATGATAATAAAGATAGATATACAAGTAGATAGACTGATAGATAGACTGATAAATAGATAGATATTTAAATTACAATAGAAATAGATAGACATATAGACACATAGAATGATAATTTGATAGATAAATAGATACACAGATTTTTAGAAAAAGTGATAAACAAATTGATAAACAGATTGATAGATTGATAGATAGATTGATAGACAGATTGATAAACAGATTGATAAATAAATTGACATACAAATTAATAGACATATAAATAAAAAGATTGATAGAAAGATAGATAAATAGGTAGATAGATAGATAGACTGATATAGAGTAAAATAGATAGATGAAAAGTTAGATTATTAGACAAATAGATAGAATGTTTATTCGATAGATATATTGAGAAACAGATAGACATATATATATATGTGTGTGTGTATATATATATATGTATATATATATATATATATGTATGTACATATATATATGTGTGTGTGTATATATATATATATATATAAACACATAGATAGAATGATTGATAGATAAATAAAAAGAAAGATAGATAGACAGATAAATAAACAAATTGATAGAGAGATTTATAGACAGATAGATAGAAAGATTCATAGATCGACTGATAGAATAATGATAGAAAGATAGATAAATTAAATAATAGATAGATTGATAGACAAATTGATAGAAAGATAGATTGATTGAAAAATAGATAAAGAGATAGATAAATAGATAGAGAGATTTTTAGGAAGATCGATCAAGAGATTATTAGTTAGATAGATCGTAGATAGATAGCTAATAAAGATACATATAGATAGATAGATTGATAGATTGATCAATAGATAGTTAAACAGATAGAAAGATGGATAAATAGACAAATAGATTGATAGATAGATAGATAAATTGATATATAGATAGATAGATAGAAATATGGATAGATATATAGATAGATAGAAAAATTGTTAAATAGAAAGATAGATAGATAGAAAAATAAATAAATAGAAAGACAGACAGACAGATAGATATATATATATATATATATATATATATATATATATATAGAATTATAGATAGATACATAGACAAATATATAGACATATAGATAGATAGACAGACAAATTGATAGATACATAGATTGATTGATGGAATGATATATTAACAAATATATAGATACATAGATAGAAAGTTTGATTGATTGATTGATTAATTTATTGATAGACAGAATGATAGATAAATAGAAAGATAATTGATAGACAGATTGATATATAGATAGACCGGCAGATAAATAGATAGATAGATATATACAAAAGCTGATAGATAGATAGACAAATAGATATAAAAATAGATAGATAGATAGATAGACTGACATATAGATAGATAGATAGACAGATTGATAGTAGATTAATAGATAGAAAGTCCAATAGATAGACAGATAAATAGATAGATAAATAAAAAAATAAATTGATAGATAGATAGAAATATAGATAGATAGATAGATAGAGTGAAAGATAGACAGAAGGATTAACTAATAAATAGAAATATAGATAGATAGATAGAGAAATAGATATACAATACATCAACAAAGATATAGACAGATAGACAGATTGATGGACAGATAGATAGATATATAGATAGATAAATAGATATATATATATATATAGATAGATAGATAGATAGACTAATAGATAGATAGAAAGATTGATAAATATAAATAAAGATATATTGACACATAGATAGTCAAATAGATAGACACATAGATATAGTGATAGATAGACAGATAGATAGATATAGAGATAGATAGACAGATAGATAGATAAATAGCTAGACAAATTGATTGACAGATTGATAGAAAGATATATAGATAGATAGGCAAATAGATAGACAAAGTGAAATACAAATACATTGATAGTTAAATAGATAGATAGATAGATTGATTGATATATAGATAGATAGACAAATTGATAGAATGATTAATAGACAAATTGATACACAATTGGATATACAGATTGATAGACAGTTTGTTAGATGATTTCGAGATAGATAGCTAATTGATTGATAGATAAATAGATAGATTTATAGATAGATAAAAAGATATATTGACATATTATTAGAATGATATATAGATAGGTAGATAGATAGAGAGATAGATAGACATATATATAGACAAATAGATAGACAGATAGATAGACAAATATATAGAAAGTTAGACCGGGTTGGACTGGTTGGATGGGTCGATTTGACTTAGGGCGGGTCTTTTATAAAAAAATTAAGGTTTCAAGGGGCATGACGCCACATCACCATCGCCCATTGAGCATGTCTAGCCATTTCCCATTGTGCATCACCGCATCGTCCCCCCTGCCATGTCCAAGTTCCAGGCACCCATACCATGCTTGGCATGACACATGGGCCAAAATCCCAAGGCATGGCACGACATGATTCATGTAGAGAGTCAACCCAGCATGGGCCCGATCATGACATTGCAGTGTGCCATGTCGGGCCAGGCATGACTGAATTTCATCAAACTTTGGGCCATGCCCTGGCCACCTGGCCCATTTGACACCTATATTATATCCAAAAACTTTTGATGATTTATAAAAAAAATTTCTAGAGGTGCTTATTAAAAGAATAATTCAAATGTTTTTTATGGTTTCAAAAGAGTTTTTAAAAATATTAATAATGATATTTTTTTGTCCTAAAAACACTTAAAATTATTTTTAGCACTATAAACACTTTTGAAGAGCACTACCAATCTGACTCTACATTGATTTGAATTCAAGTTTTATTTTTGCACTATTGAAATTTATAAGAGTTAAATCTTTGAGTAGAATATTTAATATTAGCTTTTTATATTTTGTTCATATTAAAATAATAAATATATCTTTTTTTTATAAACTTCTCACTTTATGTTATTTTAGGATTTTTATAAATTCTAAATTATATCAAATAATATGAATTTTTATGCCTAAAAATTTATTTCATATTTTATTCATAAAAATATATTAAATTCTTAAAAATGTATAACCATATATATATATATATGTTTATTTATGAAATACTTTTTTATTATTTCATAATATTTTTTTATTTATAAAATAATATTATAGATTTATCAATAAAATATTAAAAATATGAAATATTATAAATTTTGTAGGTTTATATATTTATACAATTTAATTAAGGTTTTATGAAATAATATGTTTTTTTAAAATAAAATAATATGAAAATTAGCAAGAACTTTAGAGAAGGTTTTTCCCTTGGTAATTCATGGCTAAATTTAATTTTTTTTACAAACCCAATTATGAAGAGTTACTATTGTTCCGATTTCAAAAATTCAATGTCATTTCAGAAATCCGATGTGATTTCAGAAAAACACAACATACAATGTAGAATAGTCAAGACCTAAACCAGAACACGCATCCCATCCTTGGCTACAGGAAGCTATAGCTTTCCCATATCATCTCCAACATTCACTTCTCCACTCATGCGTCTATATATCAGGCACTTTATTTATACCATGAATCCATAATTAATCGCACATGTTTTTTCATCCAAATGGAACCCTCTTCATAAACTCTATAAACTTCATCTCGTTGAACTATCTTCGCTTTGGTAAGCATGAACACCGACTTATAGGAGCACCACAAACAAGGTCTCGTGTAAAATATTGATGATGAAGAAGGTATTGTTCTTCTTTTTTTAATCAATTTTTAGGGTTTTAATGCAAAAAATGTTCAATTCCATATCATATCATGTTATTGATTATTTCTGTCTCACACATGTTCATGTTTTAATCAGCATCCCTATCTCATGTATCATTCTTCGATCCATTTCACTTGAATTAATCAAGTTGTAGAGCATGCCAGCATATCTTACTATTGTAGCAATCTATATATTGAGATTTCTGAGCATAGACACATTATTATCGTTTGATATAGCTATATTAGGTTACTTTTATTATAAAGCTCTAGACCTCTTTAGTTTAATCCATTTATTTTAATTCATGTAGGTACTAGCTCAAGTAATTCGATTTCATCCAAAGGTTCTTCAAGTTTGGATTTATGCTGCAACTTGGGAATTTAATCATAACATAAATGCAACAACTGCTAGGGTTCTTATGCACAATAGTTTAAGAATCTGCTCAAATTCAGATCTATGGGTTGAGTATATTTGAATGGAACTTACATACCTCAACAAGCTGATGGTAAGGAATCAATATCTTGGGTTAACTTTATATTTTTATTTTTATTTCTGATACTGTGTTCTCCTAGACATATTTACATCACTACGATGAGATTTAGTCTAGATGTTTTATTGAGGGTAAAACTCAGTTGAACCAGCAATATGGTAGTGTGAAATATTGTAAGATTTATTTTGGGTAAGTATTATATTCATATTCTTTGTTACTTTGTTGCTGTTTATTACTTTGATAGGTGGTGGGGGACCAATAATGGGTGACTTGTGGACTCTGAAAGGCTTAATTAAGAACATGAAATGTTGTTGCTATTTGGCGAACAATGTATTTACATTTCAATGTGTTCCAAAGATTTTTATTTATCATCAACTCATCTATTTCTTTCATTTTTTGATGATACATTACTTTCTTCAATGGGGCATTGCCATATAAATTTTGAAAGGAAATTATCAAGGAGCTAATATGATTCTTAAATCAATGAGTTTTTAGCGCATAATTCCATTTCTATAAAATTGTTGGCAATGGATGCTGGATGTTAGAGAGAACAATTCATGATGATTTTCTTCACTAACAGGCTAACTTATGAAAAAATGATTCATTTGTGGCTCCATACTAACATTGAGGGACCCAGAGTTCTTACTATGCTCAAAACTTCAATATTCAAATTCAGAATATAAATGGTTTATATGTGGATTCCAAGGGTGTGTTTCATATGGAACTTCATAAAGAATATTTGAAAATAAAAGAAACATATCATGAATGCACAAAAGGGGTTGACATATATCTTAAAAACATAATAAATTATAAAAATTTTGGTCTGTGGGGACATGCTACAGATTTTTTGGGACCTTTGTAAAAATTTATAAGTTTAAAAAGGATGTGGGACATTCTTCTATGTATGTCTTGGAAATTCTGAAATCACCCAATGCTTCAAGTTATCTTTTCGGATTTAAATGATTTAATTTCATATGTAACTTTTGAAACACATATGCAAACTATAATCATTATGAGATTTAAATGATCAAATCTTTAGGAAACTAACAATATTTCTCCATTATTATACAATTTATAATTTTTTTATAATTATTTATTGTTTTATATGAGTGCTTTTAAGTATGTAAGTTATCATAATCATTTTCATATTTTTATATAGAGGATTACAAATCATATTTGTAGTGAGAATTATGTGTGTATATTGTAAGCTATATTTTTTTATGTGTATTAATTCTTTATGACTTAAATGTATGATTATATAAATTCTAATATATTGGATTTTATAAAAATTTTAAAGTTAAAAGTATCTAAGCGAGAATAATACTAAGACGTGTGATCTCTACTAAAATTCACTAAATTACCGACCAATTATTTGGTAGGTAATTAGCTGTTTTTTGGTCGGTAAACCTATTAATGATGATTTACCGACCTAGTTTCATAATCATTATGCTGAGACATATTTGGTTTTCATGGTGAGATGTCAGGTACTGGGGTTGAGCTGTTAACTGCTTCTAGTCCTGATGCTGTTGCTGTAGGTGCTGCTATAGGTGATGGAGTAGATGTTGTAGCTAGAGCATTACGCCAAATAATCTGAGGTAGATCATTAGGGTTGAATTGCAGTCCTCCATCCATAAACTTCGTTGTAAGCTAGTCAAAATGCAGACGCAACTCATCCCTATCATCCTCATAGTCAATCATGCATTGCTCGGTATTGGCCAACTAATATCGTATATCATTTCGCATCATGATATGAAATTTCTCCATCATCAAGAACAAATTTGAATCTGGTCCTAAAAATGCAGCTTCATTATCTGGTCACCAATGTGAGTAGTATGATGATGTCGATGAACCGATGACATAGACGGACATCTTCTCCTTGCCATCAACAGCCACATACCAAATCTGATTCGTATCAACTGGTGGAGCTGATGAATGAGAACTACCTATTGCACCATCACATGAACCTGAAGTAGACTGGAATACACTTGAGTCTTAGCAGCTAATATTTCCTCATATCTCACCTAATAAACATGTATGATATGTATTTAAATTTATATTCAAATAAAAAGAGAAAAGATATTTTTTAAATGAAACTTACATTTATAGTACGAGATCTCTGATCAACAAAAGTCTGATCATCATGAGCATTCGTGTGCGTGTATTTGAATAAGTGAGGAGCACTAGACTTCTTAGTCTCCTCGCGTGTCATTTATTACACACAATACATATGTTAATTCTATTGAAAAACAAAATTTTATGACAAATGAAAATTAGGCATAATTGAACATAATTCATAAAATAAAAAACATAAAAAATATAAATTAGAAATAATATCAATGCTCATTCGTGCTCATGCATAGGGTGAGATCCATAAGTGTGTGTTGACATGCCACTACCCTCCCCAGCCAGCTATGAGCGATGATTGCTGATATGCTTATCTAACCTCTTCCTATAATCAAGATCTTCCCATCTTGTCTGCCACTCCTTGAAAACATGATTTGGGACACTCAAATCTTGTTCTTTCTTCTTCAACCATTTATTTTTGACCTCATACATGGTGTCTTTATACCGACTGGTCGCATATTTGTAGAACACTCTTTTGATCTCCTCCTTTGGTTGTGTCCACCTATAAACTTTTTGCAATTATAATTAAAATATTTTTAATCAATGAACAAAAGAATAAATAAAATATGTAAAAAATGTTAGGTAGTAATATGTACCTTAAATTCTTTCCAAATTATTAATTAGTCACTATGTGTTAGTGACTTCCAATTATGTCCATAAGGTTTAAAGGACTTCCTAAAAAATGTCCTCAAAATTCTAGAAATGGAACCAGACACTCTAACTTTGTCATGTAACCTAAAATTTAATAGCAAGTTAGAAATAAATTAAGAAATTAATAAATCATTAGTTATGTTTTATATCTTATGGATTATCAATTGTCGGATCAAACTAAGCAATAGGGAGAGTCTCGTCTGTAGGGTGCTCTAAGGAAGACGTTCCAATATCTCCATCCTCTCCCTCCTCTCCCTCCCACTTCTCTTGATCATTCATCAAAATCTCAGGCCCATTATGTGGATCAGTCTACTAATGCTACCGCTACGGTACATTCACAACCTTCTCTGTCTATTGTGGCATCTTATCCACCCATGACCTTCTACCAGGTTCGAGCATAGCTGATGCCTTGCTACCTATACCAGAACTGGTATGATCTTACAATGTGCTGCCTCTACCTCGTCCACATGCCATATCTATTAAAAATAATAAATAACATATTATTGATTAGTAAGCTTCAAGTAAAATACATAAGGTAATTAACATAAACAGAAATGATTAATGATTAAAATAACATAAAACTCACTGTCTACTCATTCTCATCAGAATCATCCAAATCTAGTTCATCTCTCTCTTCAAATGTAGTAACATCATTTTCAAACTTCTCTTCATCACTCATTTCTTCCTCATTATCAATTAAATATTCATCAACATCTAAATTCCCACTTATATCCATCTCACCAGATATGACTAAAAGGACATCTTCATCCCCCACCACAGCTTCGATTATAACATCTTTGTAATCATTTTGAAAAGCTGGGTCTATGACATTAGTTCTTGGTGATGCGAAGATGTCAATTTGAACCCTTGCTTTTATTTTGCACACAGCTTTCCAATCCTTTCTAGGATAGGTTTGACCCGGATATTCACAATAATAAACCTGTGATGCTTGTACTACTAATACAAAATGTTCATACATATTGAATCATTTTTTATTGTGCAAATCAACAAGTTAATATCGAGGATGGACAACACTACTAACATGTGATGTTGGATTGAATCATTCACATTTGAATAATACAGTTAATTTAATCAGAAGGTCTTCAAATTCTAACTCGATCACTTTGACTAGAGTCCCGTAATAGTCATATTCAATTTTATTGTATATAGATCCTTTAATGCATACTTCCATATTGTATGTTGCCTGATAACTATTATACAATTTAGTGTGAAATTTAAAACCATTCATATCGTAACCATTATAAGTTCTAACCTCTCTTGGAGGACCTCGTGCTATACTTCGAAGATAATGATTTTAAATTTTATTTTCATGATTATGAACCTACAATCGAAAATCAATGGATTGTTGAGATTACAATTATAAATTTTTATTAGAACAATATAATTAATTTGTGATTTTCATTTTAAGTAAACATACGTATTTTTTCAAACAATGATGGAAATTCTTGCTTCATCATGGCATTGATAGCTTCTTCATCATTATTTGGAAACTATTTATATTTATCTGTAACAAATTGACAAAAAAGAATTTAGAAATAATGGATACATTGATAGGAAATAATAAATTAAAATGGTAAATTATTCTCATTTGACTTTTAGGTAATACTTAGTTTATGAATGATTGAATCTCTGAAAAATTCATTAAGACATATAGAAGTGCTATAGTATATTCATTATCTGCTGGATACCATTTTCCTTAAGCATCAATTTCTTTACCCAAGTCTTGAAAATTTCAAACTTATCATTATCCACAATATCAATAAGAAAAACCTCATTCTGCTTTTCCTTAAGTGGAAGAGTTGGATCTCCTTCTTTGAAATATAATGATTCTAATTTGGTAGCCTCATCCATAATTTAACCTATTGATATAGAGTCATCAACCTGAGCCCTATACATTTTGTATGTTTTATTTTCCTCAAGTATCTACAAAAGATTATTAAATATTACAAGTCATGTGTGTGTGTGTGTAGGAAAAGAATTGGTTGAGTGAATTAATATTACCTTTTTGGAGGATACAACTAATGATAATGGATAGGACCAGTAATCCTAGCTTCATAAGCCAAGTGCACTGGAAGATGTTCCATTTAGTCAAAAAACTTAGAGGGAAGATTTTCTAAAGATTTCATAAGATAATAGAAATTTATTCATCCAGATTCCTAAATTCCTCATCAGTCAAAGAAGGAGAAGTTAATTGCTTGAAGAATAAATAAATCTCCGTTATCGGCTCCCATATTCTATTAGGCAGGAATTCTCAAAGAGCAATTGGTAACAACCTTTGCATGAATACATGAAAATCATGACTTTTCATACCAAACATCTTAAGTTTGTTCACATCTACCCACTCTAACACATCCTTCTTCTATGATTTATTCATAACAAATGACACATCGGGGTATTTACTGGCGACAAGATTTTTTACAAATTGAGCTCGATGACAATATTTATTCAACTCATCACTTGATTTGTATGTGTCCTTAGTTTCCCCTGGAATGTTAAATACTGTATTAAAAATATTGTCAAACACAATCTTCTTGATATGCATAACATCAAGATTGTGCCTGAGCAAATGTTCATGCAAGTAGGGCAAATCCTAGAAAATACTTCTCTTATTTCACCCACAAATCTTAGATATAGATGCATTCACAACCTAAGCATCAATATCTATCACTTTCCTCAACCTTATGTTATTCAAATCCTACAAAATTTCATCCCTAGATCTAACCCCCGTGAATTGTTTAGTAACCTTTCTATTCTTAATGAAGTTTTTGGTGTTATGTCGAAATGGATGATTAATGGGCAAAAACATATGATGGTGTATAACCACGACTATTTTCCACTCTTAATTAATCTAAAAGCATCAAAATCTTTCATAGAATGCGTACATGCTAACATACCAGTTGTACTCCACCCAGGCATCATAGAATACTCTAAAAAGTCATTTATGGTCCATATGAGGGCAGCGCACATCAGAAAATTTTTCCATTTGGAAATATCATAAGTTTGAACCCCAACAACCCAAAGACTTTTCAACTCCGCTATCAATGACTGCAAGAAAACATCTATCTTCTCCTTTGGATTCGTTGGCCCCGACACTAACATAGTAAAAAACATAAAATCTTCTTTCAAACATAAGTCTGGAGGCAAGTTATATAGCATTACCACCACATGCCACAATGAATGTTACTATCAAGATTGTCCAAATGGCTAAAAACCATCAGCCAAACCTAGCCTAACATTTCAAATACCAGAAGAAAAATCAGGAAAACACCCATCAAAATGTTTCCAAGTAGGGGCATCTGAAGGGTGACACATCTTACCATCCTCCATATGATGCTCTGAATGCCACCTCATTTCATTAGATGTTGTGATTGATGCTTACAATCTCTGCAACCTAGGTGTTATTGAAAAATCGTGCATCTTCTTATATGGCACCTTCAACTTCCGTATATACAATCTATATCCAGAACTCCTAACCTTTTGCTTGTACCGAGCATGACCACATATTTTACAACTCTTAAGGTCACTGTCATCACCCTCATTTATCATACAATTGTTCGCACAATAATGAATGACCTGTACGGGTAATCCCAAGCCTCTAACTAACTTCTTCATGCTGTAGAAATCCAATGGCATCAGATTATCTCTTAAAAATAATTTTTGAATAAAATTAGACAAATCATCAAACCATGCCTACGGACACCTATGTCTGTACTTTATTTCTAACATCCTCACGACCACATATAGTTGTGTATGCTTAGAATTTCTTTCATATGTAGGTTTTTCTGCAGCTTGAATCATTTCATACAAATTCCTTGCCTCGGCATTGGGTTCCTCATTCAGGTTGAATTCAGGACCCACAGCATCACAAACCATTCTATGGTTTGTAGTGTGATTCATATTATCCGAGGCCATCTGATTAGTTTCACTTACTAACACCCGTACTGAACTTGAACACATTTGTTGGACTTGCTTCTTACCATGGTATATCCAAACATAGTAATCCACAACAAAACCATTTCTATACAAATGCATCTTTACTATCTCAACATTCTAAAAGCAAACTAAACAAATTAATACACCTTTCATGGACACCTTTGTTGGACTTATCTGATATTTAACTAAAGTGCAATGATACCTTATATATGTACCACCATTCATACACTCAGGGTGTCTAAGAGCGAGCTCAACAAATTCATCAACTTTATCCCCCCATTCATTAGAGAACATTCCATTGATTATTTGACCCTTGTAGATCAATCACGATAGTCATGCATAACTAATCACAAAAAAAAATCAATTTAGTAAACAAACACGATTTTCTCTAATTAATTTTATGTTCATTGAAAATTTATTTTGGTCCCAATAATGTTTTTTTTACGCGTGATATGCAACCTACTATACATCGACCTCCACCTTCACTCGTCTAATAGGTATACTTTATTATATCGTTATATATTAGTATAAATATAATATATTTTTTTAGAAATATAGTTATATAAAATTATACATATAGGTATACTTTATTATATAGTTAAAAATTAGTTATGTATAGTTATAAATATAATAATAAAAATAGTTTACTTAATTATAAATATAATTATAAATACTTTTATATATAATGTCATATGATTATATAATTAAGCACGTGTTTATATATAATATTTGTGATTAAGATATTTTTATAAATGTTACTTAAATATAATTATATATGTAACACTTTTATAAATATTTTATAGTATTTGTATCACATTTATATAAACATTATAAATATTCTATATTTATATAAAAATTAATATGTAATATAAAAATTTAGAAAATTGTATAATCATTTAATGTTCCATAATTGTTATATAAAAAAATTTATAATTGGAAAGTTTTATTTAAATGTTGTATAGATATTTACAAACATTAATACATATATATAAATATTTTAATTTAACATTATATGTTAATATAAACATATAAGTGTTTATATATAATGTAATACGTTTATATAAATTAAATTATAGATATTTATATATAAAGTCATACGATTATATAATTTTATAAAACTTTATATATATTGTTAAATGTTTATAATCTATTCAGAGATCACAAAAATATAACCCATTAACATTAAGTTTAATTTTTCTTTAGTTACAGGAGCAGAAAATATCATGCATTATATATTTTCTTCAGCTATAGAAGGATCGAACAAAATGTAAACATATTGTATTTGAAATCAATAAAACCCTAAAAATTTAAACAGTAGAAGAATAAAGATTACATTGACAATTTATAGTTTCAATAATAGAGTAGAGTTAAAATCATATCGGTTAAATGAAAATAGAAGCAAAAAGAAAGAAAATCGGGGGAGAATTAAAAAAAGCTAATACTCGATTTTTCTGAAAAAATGAAAATTCGATAATGCTAATAAAATTCAGAGAGATGGAGATATGTATATAGCATTCTGAAAGATAAGAATAATGAAAAACTTACATGGATTCAGAAGAAATGATAGAATTTCTCAGTTTCTCCTTTGTATCCCATCTCTTCTGCTTCGAAAAATGAAAGAGGGAAAGTTTGCTAATTGTTAATCACTTGACAAATTTTTTTAAATCAAAAAATTTAACATAGAAAATACCAACCAAAATTTTGGTCGGTAGTTTGGTCAGTAATTAAGAAGTTATAAATATTTTGGAAAGCTACTTTACCAACCATTTTTCATGGTAATATATTTTGTCTTTAAATGGTCAGTAATTTGTCGGTAATTTTTATTCGCTAATTCCCAACTAATTTAGAGATCAATTTCCGACCAAATATATTTGGGCGGTAAATATGGTCAGTAAATATAGTTGGCCTTTGGTAGGAAATATAGTTGAAATTATTTTTTTTTTGAAACCCCTTTTTGGTCTCCAAATAGTCATGATTTGGTCAATAATTACTGACCTATTTTGTAGGTCGGTTATTTAGTCGATAATTAAGTAATTATAAATATTTTGGAAAGCCACTTTACTGACCATTTTTCATTGTAATATATTTTTGGTCGTTAAATGGTCAGTAATTTATCAGTAATTTTTATTTGCTAATTCCCTACTAATTTACAGACTAATTTCTGACCAAAAATATTTGGTCAATAAATATGGTCGGTATTTGGTCGAAAATATGCTCGGAAATAGTTTTTTTTTCGAACCCCCTTTTTGGTCTCTAAATGATCGTGGTTTGGTCGGTAATTACCGTCATATTTTTTTGGTCTGTAGTTTGGTTGGTATTCTTGTTATTTTTAGTAGCAGATAACTTAGGAAATCTTTGTGTTGAATGTATATATTAGAATAATATTGAGAGGTGTGATATTTTTTAAGTCTTGGTGCGATGATAAGTGACTTGATCCAAGTAAGCTAAACCTCGTATTTGAGACTAATCTGATATAACTATTAGAGATCTAGCTTAGATTTCCTTTCAATTTACCAAAATAATATTTGTAGAGAATTTTATATAAAGTGCTAAAGCCTAAAGGGAAGACTACAAGTGGATCTACTCCTCCTCGAGGTATTGATGATAATTTTTAAAAGCCTACTAGTTTAGATGAAATTTAATCTAGTGTGTATTATTGGTCTATCAGAGGTTACACTTACAAGCCATATTTTGACATTGACAATTTTATAAAATGAGATGCAAAAATTATAAAATTAACGTGAACACAAATTGAAATAACATAAATCAAATTTCAGTAACTCTTATATACATATTAACTCATAAAAACCCATTATATAGGAGGCATGTTCATTTGGGTGACACACATGAGTTGGGTCCTCCTATCAAGAAGGAAAATAAAAGTAAAAAACCCCAAATTTTAAATAAGTAACTCCAATAACAAATTTTAATATCTTTTTTATACTGGTGTGTGAAAGTAAAAAATATCAAAAGGTAAAATAATCAAATTAATTTGAACTAGAATCAAAGAATATTAACTTGTAACATAATAAACTAATAATAATAAAAACAATAATTGTGTCGGAAATAATAAGAGCATCCTATGATGTTCTCAAATAATTTTTGGGTGTTCAAGAGAAGATCCTGAAGATCTAGAAGGGCATTATAGTTAGATTATAGGCAATGATATCGGCTCGTGAAGGAAGGTTGGCGCACATAAGGGGTTTACATGGAGAAATATCTAAATAGAAATAATTTGTATGATAGGAATTAATAATGAAAGCATATGACAACGTGAAAATTTTCCAAATTGTCAGTTAAATTGTTTATGGACCTGATTACAAACATATGATACAATAGGCATGGGTGACCCAAGAAATTTGAAACTCTAGGATGAGAAGACAAACTTGGGTTAGAAGAAACATCAATATTATTCACCAAAGTAGAACTCGAACTTGCCACTATACATGGAACATTTTAAGTTGTATTGACAAATCCCTATCATGCAATTCATCATCTTTACCGTAAAAAATCTTACTAGAGAAAATTGTATATTTAATGTCTGTTGTATTTAGTTTGTTTTGATAAACTACTTTGTATAACAGAAAATATTTTCTATTTATATATTGTTAATGCAGAAAATAAAATATTGAAAGGTTGGGAATGCAGCAATAGCACGTTAATGGGGGTTGCTCATTGGTCAGTGGGCTGAAGAAAATTTTGGAGCATAACCCGATCCACCCAAGTGATTCGACCCGCACCATTATTGATATCGAGAAATTGTTTAAAATAAATTGATTTTTTATTTCTATTTTTTGCTACTCCCAATTTAATGCTGAACTATTCATTTTTGTCTTCTCTCTCTGTATGATTTTTTTTCTTTGCAATTATTGCATCTGTAAGAGATTGTTTTGGTTATAATCTGTAAACACATAAGTATTTTTCTAGTGGATATAGCTAGTCATGATGAACTACTAGTGATCCATATTATTTTATGTGTTTCTGGATTGTTGTTTGTGGATATATAATTTTTCTATTTTCTTCTTCTTCTGAATCTATAAAATTACAAACCTTGGAAGCAGAATTACTAACAATGTCTCATCTCAAATCATCAAGCCAACAAATTCATCATGTTGTCTAAGCAAGGAAATATTTTTTTCATGACTAGCTGATTTTTTAATAAAATCAGAAGAAATCTGTTTAGTAATAATTAAAAGATTATACTATGAAAATTTTAACTTATTATCTAATTTGGATTTTCTAGCATCATTAAGATCATTACAAAAACATATGTATTTGGATTAAATTCTTCTTTTTGATTTAGAATATTTAGTCTAAGATTGCCGTGACATATGAAATGAACTCTCACTAATAACAAATGTAGTTGAAGGTGTACATTTATTGTATATTTTTAATATATTCATAATATAATAAGTAGAATTTCTTATTTTCTTTTAGAATAAGTGTCATTATAGTCTATATGGAGGAAGGAATTAGAACTGAGTGATACTTTATTATAGCATTTATAAAATATTGAAACATTGAAATAACTATATTCTAAGTTTAGTATTGGTATATAAGATTTATACAATCTACACATCATACATGCATCCATTGAAATAGTAAAACAAGATGGTTGTTGTATATATATTTTATTCTTAAAATTATCAGAGAGAAATGTGTTTCTCATGTCTAGTTGATTTACATAATATTTGTGAGAATTTATAATAGAATGCAAAAATCTTATAATAACCATTTTGGAGTTGTATTTTAATATTTGAGAATTCAAAAAATTATGTCCATGTGAATATATATGAGAGAATCTATATTAATTAACTATATTAATTAACTATATTAATGATATAAGTGATATTTATTTGGTTACAGAAAGCTTTTTAAAAAATTTCTTATGATTCTTCTATTTCTGAAAGAATCAATTATGATATCTTTGTCTAATATATTTAGATTGAGATTATCAAGTCTTTTAATCTTTTGCAAGACTCATACCTCTTGTTTTTGGACAATTAGATGATATCCTAGTATGTATTTATATATTGTATCCCATGATGAAAATTGTGGTACTATTTTTTTTGTTTAAATATTGAGATGATGTTTTCTTAATAATGTTAAATAGATAATATCAATTATGATGAATATTACATAAAAACATAAATAATATTGAATTTGTGAGTTTTATAAAATAAAAATTGTCTACATAAAAAATAATTATTTTAATTTTGGCGAACCAAATCTCTTTTCTAAAAGAATAAAATGATGTGGTAAAAACCTTCTTGAAATTGATGGCAATACCACTAGCAAAAACACTTATTGATACGTGTAGAATTTGTGCCCTACCCAAACACTTTGCACAACTCTTACTTTGCCTTTATTCATGTTGTGACATCATGTAAGCTTGATGTCATAACTCATAAGAACCCATTAGGGCTTTGCGTGCATTAGGGAGAGAGAAAGAAAGAAAAGAGAGTGGAGAGAAAAATAAAACAAAAAAAGATAATATTATTCTAGTAAAGAATTTATTTAATTTGAATTTGATTGCTCATACTTCATTCACCATTAGTGTTGCAACATACATGCTTGTTTTTCTATCCCCTCATTCTTCATATAACTTATATAGGTTGCTTGCTACTTTGAATGTAAACTACATAATTTGAATTACTCTATCCTTTGTTTTGTTTTTATTTTTTGTGTGGCTCATTTGTTCTTGTTCACCCTTTATTAATAGGTGGTTAGCTGGTAATATCTCATTATCAAATTTCCGATCCCTATTTAATACGTGTCGTGCCCCCTCTTCTCATTCAAAGTGATGCTGCATTTTCTGCTGGTAAGCCAAATATATGTGATTTCATTTAACTGGTATAAGCATATTTTTTTACGTAGTAGTTAGTAGTGAGGATGGCCCCCTCTTTTTTTAATTTCACAGCCTAAAAGGAATAATAATTGTAAAATGTGATTATTTTTATCCCATTGCAAATTTGATGTGCAAATGATTATAGAATGTTCATAAAATAAATAATTATTTTTTAAAAAAATTATTTTTGTTCCCATTAATTGTTTTTTATTAAAGATTTACTTTTTGATATTTTGTCTGACTTCCATGTTCATTATATAATCATGGAATATTGAACCATCATGGGAGACAAAAAGGCTGATTCAACTCTATCACAATCAGAACCTTTGATACTACTGTCATCCTTCTTGAATAAAAGGTAAAGAACATCCACACTGTGTATAAGAAGGAAGTAAACAAAAACAATGGGTAAGAATGTTCCAACTATTTGATTAATTGCTTTTTATCCTTTTGAAAGAATGATTGTCTACCACATCATTTCAAAACTGTCTAGATGGTCCATGCGCCATGACACACAAAGTGCCAATGCCAGTGATGATGTGTGATGAACATGTGCTGGCATGTGGGTTAGTGTTAGTGGGTGCATTGTCCAGTTGGCAGTGATGCCATGAGATGTGGTGCCATTGATGCACAGCTGTGGTGCATAACCGTGTGGAAGTGCACAGTGTGTACATGGTTTAGTGAATGTGGATGTGTTGTTGATGTACTAGACGTGCACCATGTGTAAGTTTGATCCAGCCATGGTGTAGTGTGTGAAACATGTGGGTTGTGTTCATTGGGTTCTTTTTTTATATGTATCAAAGAAAGTGATTTTCCTTGTAGAATCAAGCAAGTAAAAACTATATATTTGTTATGAAAGTGGCCACTACTTTGGTGGTTCCATCACTATTAGACTACTATAGTAAATGTTTAAAGTTAAGTGTGTAATGAAACATATTATATTTAATTTATTTATATCTAGCACAATTTTATTATTTTCTATTTTATCATAGAAACTCATGGAGGAACGTATGACAGCTGCTTCTCAACTAGTTAAGGCTTTTATGAATCTTTAGATAACTTTTTTGAAGGAAGATATGTAGGAAATAAATAAAGTGAATGACGAGATGAAAGAAACCAAGAAAGTAATGAAATCATAGGTGACATATAAGGAGTCACTATTGATAGCCTTATGAGACTGATAGTACATCGAGTTCCATTAAAATACTCACATAGGAGAGCCTAGCACAGATGTACCATCTAATGATGAAGATGATGATTTAGTTTTAAAAGATTTTATATCTATGTTATGTTTTTTTAACCATGTAACTTTTATATCATAATTATTTCTAAACTATTTTTGGTTTTTGTAAATAATAAAAAATGGTTTATAGTATATGTTTTTATTAAATTCAAAAAAAAAATTTAAAAAATGTAATCAATTTTTTTGTAAAAAAAATTATGAAAATAATTTTGGAAAGAAAATAGATATGGATTTTTCCCTCACTAATTTAGCTAGGGAATTTTGAGTATATATTAAGTTGAAAAATATTAATTACTACTCTTAAAATTGATTAAAATTACGAAGGAAAGAATATAATTAGGAATGGAAGAATTTATTAGCTAGGAAATTTTTGTTGTTGAAAGATTTGCTAGAAAATTTTTTTTCTCATTAATATTTTGTGACAAACATTTTAGTTTGAGATTATTTATAATGATAATTTGTCGTTATTCTATTTTAGAGATGGAATATGCCCAAATAGCTAGGAAAATTTTCCTAGCTATTTGTTCTTTTTTTGTAGTGAGATTGATATATATATTAATAGATATATTAATAGATAGATTTGATAGATAGATAGAAATATAGCTTAATAAAAAGATATATAGATAGAGACATAGATAGATAAATAGACAGATAGATAGTTAGATAAAAAGATAGAAAAATAAATATATAAATAGATAGATAGATAGTTAGTTAGATAGATATAAATATATATAAATATTTTGATAGACAAATTGATAGAGAGATAGTTATAGAGATAGATAGATAGATAGACAAATATATATAAAGATAGATAGTAAGAAAGGTAGATAGATAGATAGATTAATAGATAGATAGATAAAATAGATAAACAGATAAATAGATTGATAGTTAGACTAATACACACACACACACACACACACACACACACACATCAATAGATAGATAGATTGATTGATTGACAAATTTATAGATAGATTTATAAACATATTGATCGACAAATTAATAGATAGACTGATATTTAGATTGATAGACAGATTGATACATAGATAGATAGATAGATAGATAGATAAATAGCTAGATAGACAGATAGATATACAAATAGATGAAAGACAAACAGATAGCTACATAGATGGATAGATAGATAGATAGGCAAATAGATAGATAGACATACAGATAGACATATAGAAAGACATATAGATTGATTGATTGATAAAAAGATAGATAAATTGAAAGAAAGATGGATAGATATATAAAAAAGATAGACAGACAGAGAGATAGACAGATAGACAGATAGATATATAGATAATCAAAATGATAGATAGATATATAAATAGATAGATAGACATATATATAGATTGACAGATAGACAGGTAGATAGGCAGATAGATAGATATAAAGATAGATATAAAGAATGATAGACAAATAGATAGAAATATAAATAGACAGATAGATAGAAAGAAAGAAACATAAATAGTTTGTTAGAAAGATAGATATTTAGAAAAATAATTAGACAAATAGATAGACATAAAATAGACAAATAAATAGACAAATAGATATATATATATATATATATATATATATATATATATATATATATATATATATCAATAGACATATTTATAGACAGATAGATATATAGATAAAAAGATAGACAGATAGTTTTTTAGAGAGAGATAAATAAATAGATAGATAAATAGATAGACATATAGATAGATAGATTAATAGATAAATAGATAAATAAATTGACAGAGAGATTGACTGATTGATAAGATAGATAGATAGATATACATATAGATAGATAGAAAGATAGATAGATATATAGATAGACAGATAGATAGATATACAGATAGATAAATAGATAGATAGACTAATAGATAGACTGACTGACTGATAGATAGATATATAGATAGAGAGACAAATTGATGGATAGTTATATAGATAAATAATTAGACATATAAATAGATAGATAGATAGACTGATTGATAGATAGACATATAGATAAATAGATATATAGATAGATAGACAGAAAGATAGATATAAAGATAAATTGACAGACAAATAGATCGATAGATAGATAGATAGATACAAAGATAGATCTTTGATAGCTAGATAAATAGATAGATAGATAGAAATATAGATAGACATATAACTTGAAAAATATATAGACATATAGATAGATTGATATATAGATAGAAAATAGATAGATAGACAAATAGATAGACAAATAGATAGATAAATAGATTGATAGATATATTGATAGATAGATAAATATATAGACAAATAAATAGATTGATAGATAGATAGATATATAACAAATAAATAGATAGAGAGAGATAGAAAAATAGACACATAGAGAGACAAATAGATGGATTGATAGAGAGATAGATAGATAGACAGATAGATATCTTAATAGAAAGTCAAACATATTGACATACATATAAATAGAAAATTATACATATAGAAAGAATGATTGATTGATTGATGATAGACTGCCGATAAATAGATAGGTTGATAAATAAACACAAAGAAAGACAAATAGACAAACATATAGAAAGACAGATAGATAGACAAATAGATAGTCACACATATAAACATACAGATATATTGATATATTAATAAACAGATAGACAGACATATAGATAGATAGACAGATAGATAGACTGATAGATAGACAGATAGATAGACAAATAGACAAATATTTGATAGATAGACAGATAGATCGATAAACAGATAGATAGACATATAAATAGATAGAAAATATATAGATAAGTAGATAAATTGATTTACAGATAGATAGATTGTTAGACAAATTGATAGATAGATTGATAGATAGAATGATATACATATTGATAGATATATTGAAATATAGATTGATAAAAAGATTGATAGAAAGATAACTAGACATATTAAAAGAAAGATAGATAAATAGATAGATTGATTGATTGATAGATTAACCCCAAGATTGACAAATTAATAGAAAGATTTATAGACATATTGGTAGAGTGATTAAAAGATAGATTTATAGACAGATTGATAAATAAATAGATAAACAAGTAATTATAAAGATAGATAGACATATAGATTCATAGATATTTAGATAGATAGATAGTTAGAAAGATAAATAGACACTTATATAGATATATTGATAAATAGATAGAAAGATAGATTGATTGATTGAGAGAAGATAGAAAGATAGAAAGATAGAAAGAAAGAAATAAATAAAGAAAGAAAGATTGATTGATTGATAAATAGATGGATAGAAAGATAGATAAATAAACTGATAGATAGATTGATAGATAGATATATAGATAGATAGATAGTTACATAGTATGATTCATAGTGATAGACATAGTGATAATTTGATTGATAGATAAATTGATATTTAGATTGATAAATAGATTTATAGACAAAATTAAAAATAGATGGATAGATAGATTGATAGATAGTTAGATAGTGAGATTGATAAACAAATTGATAAACATATTGATAATTTTATTGATCGATAGATTGTTATATATATTGATAGACAAATTTAAAAATAGATAGATAGATAGATAGATTAACATATAGATAGACATATATATTGATAGATATATGGACAGGTAGATAGATAGATAGATAGATAGATAGATAGATAAATAGATAGATATATAGATAAACAGATAGAAAGATATATCAAAAAATAGATAGGAAGATAGAAAGATAGATATACAGATAGAAAGAAAGATTAATAAATAGATAGATAGATAAATAGATAGAAAAATAGATAGATACATAGATAGATTGATAGATGCTAGAATGATTGATAGATAGATATATAGATAAATGGATATATAATTAGATTGATTAATTGACATTTAGATAGACAAATAGATAGATTGATTGATTGATTGTTAGATAGATAGATAGATATATAGAAAGATAAATAGACAGATATATAGACACATAGATAGTATACAGATAAAATATAGATAGATAGATATATACCGAAATATATATAAATATAAATAAATAGATAGATAGATAAATAATTAGATAGACATATAGACTAATCATATAGATCGACATATAGATTGGCAAATATATAGAAAGGTAGATAGACAAACAGATAGATACATAGATAGATATACTACGAGATAGATAGACATAGATAGATAGATAGATAGATAATTAGATAGATAAAAGATAGATAGATAGTCATGTATATTGAGAAATAGATAGATAGATAGATAGGCATATTGATATATAGATTGATAGACACAAAGAAAGGCATATATATTGATAGATAGACATATAGATAGACAAATATATAAATAGATAGATAGACAGATAAATAGACACATATATACACAAATAAATATAAAGATAGACGACCAATAGGTAGATAGATATATAGATAGATAGAATGATATAAATATAAATAGACATATAGATATATAGATAGATAGACAACTAGATAGAAAGTAAGATAGATAGATATATAGATAGATAGATATACATATGCATAAAAAGATAGATAGACAAATTGATATACAGATAGATAGATAGATAGATACATTGAAAGATAAATTGATATAAATTTATAGATAGATTAATAGATAGATTCATAGACAGACACATAGATTTATATATAGATAGATAGATATATATATATATATATATATATATATACAGACAGACAGATAGATAGATAAGTAGATAGACAGATAGATTGACTGATAAATTGATAGATTGATAGATATATAAATAGATAGATAGATAGATAGATAAACAGATAAATAGACATATAAATAGTAAAATAGATAGACTAATAGATAGAAAGATAGATAATCAAATAGAATGCCAGATAGATAGACAACTAGATATATAGACAAATAAACACACATATAGACAAACTGATAGTTAATTAGTCAGTCATTCAGGTAGATAGAAAATCAGGCAGGCTTTATAGATAGAGAAATAGATATACATATAGATAAACAAATAGATAGACAGATAGATTGAAAGATAGATAGACAGATAAAAAGATAGAAAGATACATAGATAGATAGACAAAGAGATAGATTGATTTAAAGATAGATAATTAGATAGACAAAATGATAGATATATATTTAGATAGATGGATAGACAGAAAGAGAAATAGATATTTAGACAGACAAATAGATTGATAGATTGATATATAGTTAGATCGAAAAATATATAAAAATAGTTAGATTGACAGATAGATAGACACATAAATGAATATATAGATAGATATACAAATAGATATATAGATAGATAGACAGATAAATAGATAGATAGACAGATAAATAGATAGATAGATAGAAAGATTTATTGATAGATAGATAAATAGAAAAATAGATTGACATATATATAGATATATAGATAGATGGAAAGATAGACAAATAGATAGATAGATAAGAAGACAAATAGATACACTTTGATAGATATAATTAGAGATAGATGGATAGAGAGAATTATAGATATACAAATAGGTAAACATATAGCTAGACATATTGATATATAAATAGATAGATAGATAAATAGACAGATAGAGTGACATATATATATATAAACACTTAGAAAGATAGATAAATAGATTGATAGAAAGAAGATATATAGATAATTAGATAGATAGATAGATAGATAGAAAGATAGACAAAAAGATAGATTATTAGATAGATACATAGATAGATAAATAGATAGATACATAGGCAGATAAATGTATAGATAGATCATCAGATAGACAGGTAGATTGACAGATAGATAGACTGATTGATATATAGAAAGATAGAAAGATATATATATATATATATATATATATATATATATATATATATATAGACATATAGACAGACAGATAGATAAATAGATAGATAGAAAGTTAGATGATAGATAGATAATTGAAAGATATATAAATGATAGACAGATAGATATATAGATAAACAAATAGTTAGATAGACACATAGAAAGACAGATAATAAAATATATAAATAAATTATAAGGCAAATAGAATGACAAAAAGAATGACAAATAGATTAAAACACAAATACATATACATATAGATAGAAAGATATACTAACAGATAGATAGATAGATATATAGATAGATAGACAGATAATTTGATAGATAAATAGATATATATATATATATATATATATATATAAGACAATTAGATAGAAATATAGATAGATAGATTGATATATAGATATAAAGATAGATAGACAGATAGATATACTAATCGATAGGCATACCAAAATAGATAGACTGATACATGGATAGACACATAGATACATAGATAAATATATACCTAGATAGACGGACAGACAGTTAGATAAATAGGTATATTAATTGAAAGATATATAAATAGATAGATAGTTAGACAAATAGATAGACAGGTTGATAGACAATTATATAGTTAAATAGATTTAATAATAGATTTACAAATAGATAGTCAAATAGAAAGACACACATATAGAAAGATAGAAAAATATATTGACAGATTGATAAAAAAATAAATAGACTGATAGATAAATATATTTATAGATAGATAGATAGTTAGACAGAATGATAGAAATATAGATAGACAAATATTTAAATAGATAGATATATATACAAATATATAGATAGCTAAATAGATAGATAGATAGATAGACAAATTGATAGACCGATATATACAGATATATAGACAGATTGATTGATTGATTGATTGACAGATAGATAGTAAAAGTGATAGACAAATAGATATATAGATAGATAGACAAAAATATTTTTAGATACATAGACAAATAGATAAAAAAAATAGATAAAAAGATATATAGATAGACAGACAAACAGATAGATAGATAGATAGTAAAATAGATAGATGGTTATATTGACATATAGATATACAGAGATATAGATAGATAGATACATAGATCGATATATAGATTCTTAGACAAATAGATAAACACATTGATAGATATATATAGACAGAAGGACATATTGAAAGATAGATAGATAGACAGACAGATAGACAGATAGATAGATAGATAATATATAGATAGATTGAAACATAGATACATAGATACATAGATATACAGATAGAGAGATAAAAACAAAGAAAGATAGATAGATAAACACATAGATAGAAAAATAAATAGATTGATAGATAGAGATATATATAAATTGTTTGATAGATAGAAAGATAGATTGATTGATAGAAATATAGAAAAATATATAGACAAATTATTAGATAGATACTTAGATAGAAAAATACATAGATAGATATACAGATCAATAGATAGATAAATCGATGGATAGACAGATAGATCGACAAATAGATAGATAGATAGATAGATATATATATAAATAGATAGACAGACATACAGATAGATTGATAGATATATAGAGAGATAGATTGATAGATTGATAGATAGATATGTAAATTGATAGATATATAGATAGATAAATAGATAGATATACATACATATAGACAAAAGGATAGATAGACACATAGAAAGATTGATAGTCAGATATATAAATAAATTGAAAGACAAATTGTATGACAAATAGATTAACAGACAGATAAACAAACAGACAGACATATAGATAGATATATAGGCAGATAGTTAGACATATAGATTGTTAAAAAAAGTGATTGATATATAAATAGATCGAAAGATACACAAATTGATAGACATATTGTTAGATAGATTCATATATAGATATAAAGATAGAAAATTGATAGATAGATAGATAATAGATCGACAGATACATAGATAGACACATACAGATAGATAAATAGATAGATAGATAGATTTGTGTATTGATAGATAGATATAGATAGAAAGATAGATAGACAAATAGATAGACAGATTGATAGAGTAATAGATAGACAAATAGATATACAAATAAATAATGAGATAGATTTATAGATATATTGTCATAAAGAATGATAGACATATTTGATAGTTAGATAGATAGATAGCTTGTTAAAAAGATTTATAGTTAAGTATATAGATATATTTATATATAGATAGATAGATATACCGAAAGATAGAAAAATAGATACATAGATAGATAGTTAGTTAGTTAGTTAGATAGAAAGATAGATAGTTAGTTAGTTAGATAGATAGAAAGATAGATAGATAGTTAGTTAGATAGACAGAAAGATAGATAAATATAATGATAAACAAATCAATAGAGAGATAGTTATAAAAATAGATTGACAAATAGATATAAATATAGATAGTAATAAAGATATATAGATAGATAGAAAAATGGATAAATAGATAAATAGATAGTTAGTTAGACTAATACAAAGATATATATATATATAAGTAGTTATAATAATGATTGATAGACAAATTTATAGAAATATTTATAGGCATATTGATAAAAAAATTATAGATAGAAATATATAGAGATTGATAGACAAATTAATACATAGTTAGATAGATAAATAGATAGATAGAAAAATAGATAGATAAAAAGATAGACAGCCAGATAAATAAATAAATAGATGGATAGATGGAAAGATAGATATATAGATAGATAGATTGATTGTCATCTAAATAGTTAAATAGATAGCTAGATAGATAGATAGATAGATAAAAAGATAGACAAATAGAAAGAAAGAAAGATAGATAGATAAATAGATGGATTGATAGATAGATAGACAGATAGTCAAATAGATAGATTGATTGAAAGATAGAGAGATAGACAAATAAACAGATATATATATATATATAGACAAATAGATAGATAATTAAATAAATAGTAGATAGCCAAATTGATAGATATATAGATAGATAGTTTTTACAAATAGATAGATAAATAAACAATAGATAGCCAAATTGATAGATATATAGATAGATAGTTTTTTAGAAAGATAAATAGATAGAAAAATAGTTAGACAGATAGATAGTCAAATATATAGACAAATTTATAGATAAATTGATATATCGATAGATAGAAATATAGATTGATAGATACAAATTTATAAAGATAATCAATAGACAAATTGATAGACATATAGATCTATAGATAAAAAGATAAATAGATATTTTGTTAGAAAGATAGATAGATAAATAAATAGATAGATACATAGACAAATAGATTATAGATAGATACATAAAGATATAGAAATGATAGACAGATATATAAATAGATAGATTAATTGATAGAGAGATTAATAGATAGATGGATGGATGGATAGATATACATATAGAAAGATATATTGATTGATAGATATACATATAGATAGAAAGATAGATAGACATACAAAAAGATAGATAGATAATCTTATAGATAGAGAGATAGGTAGACAAACTAATAGATAAACTGACATAAAGAGAGATAGATAGATAGACAAATAGATAGACATTAATATAGATAAATAGATTAACATATAAAAAGAAAAATTGATAGACAAATAGATAGACTGATTAATAGCTAGCTATATAGATAAATAGATAAGAAGATAGACAGATAGATAGATAAATAGATAGACATACAGACAGATAGATATATTAAATGAGAAATAGATAGATACATAGAAAAATATATAGATAGCTAGATAGATATATAGATAGATAGATAAATTGATTCATAGATAGAATATAGATAGATAGATTGATAGACAAATAGATAGACAAATAGATAGATAAATAGATAGACAGATATATATATATAGATAAATATATATATATATATATATAGAAAAATAAATAGACAGATAGGCATATATATAGATATATAACAAAAAGATAGATAGACAACTAGATGGATGGATGGATAGATAGTAAGACAAATTAACACATTGATAGACAAATAGATAGATTGATAGACAGACAGATAGATAAACTAATAGATAGATTGATAGATAGACAAACAGTTACACAGACATATAGAGATATAAATAGATAAACAAATAGTTAAACAAATAGAAATAAAGAAAGATAGATAGATAGATATATACTTATATAGATAGATAGATTGATGATTGAAAAATAGATAGATAGATAGATAGGCATATAGACAAACAGACATATACACAAATAGATAGAGAGACAAATAGATAGAAAAACAAAGATAGAGAGACATATAAATAGACAAATAGATAGACAAACATATAAACATACAGATATATAGATAGATAGACATACATATAAATAGATAGGATGACAAATAGACAGTCAGATAGATAGAAAGATAGATAGATAGAAAGATAGATAGATAAATAGACATATAGATAGATAGATCAAAAAACCAAAAGATAAATAGATACACATATAGATAGACACATAGATAGATAGACAAATATAAAGATTAAATGATAGATAAATTTACATATAGATAGATATATAGATTATTTGATAAATTGATAGATAGATTGATATATAGAATGATAGTTAGATTGATAAGGGTTTCTCTCTGCATGGGATTTCTCTCTGCACGAAGAGAGAAATCGAAGAACACTCCATTGCTGCTCAATTCAAGCTCAATTCAAGGTGAGAATGGAGAAAACTGACTTATTATTAAATAATAAGTATTTTGCCTCGACGGTGAAAGGAACCACGCCAATTTCACGAACTCAAGGGAACAAAAACGGGCTCCAGGTTATCATCTTCTCTGCCGAAGAAACTCGAAGGCTCTTAGAACCTTTCGAATACATGCTCGTTGGTAAGTTCTCTCACGGCAGGCCTCGTGCGATTGGAGTTCAGAAATTTATCGATAATTTAAAGCCTAAGGGGAAGGTGAAGTTTGCTGACTTCGATGCCAAACATGTCGTGCTGCAATGCTCTCTACTGGAAGATCAATATTGCCTATGGCAGCGGGGATTATGGCAAGTCGACGGCTTCCCCATGCGTATACTGAAGTGGAAAAGGATTTCACTCCTTTTGAATAGGTGCCTATAGCCCCGGTATGGTTTACATTGCCATTTCTGCCACTTCATTTATTCTCTGAAACATCCCTCTATGCAATTTCGTCGTGTTTGGGAAAGCCCATGCTACGGAACGAAGCCACAGTAACCATGTCAAGGCCGAATAAAGCTCGTGTATGTGTCGAGCTTAACCTCTTAACTAAACTGCCCAACAAAATATGTATAGGTATTGGTGAAGGTGAACTGGCCGAGGGGTTTTGGCAAACTGTCATCCCCGAAAGCCTTCCTCCTTACTGTCTAAGTTGTAAGAGGCTCGGGAATGAAAATCTATCGTGCAAGGTGGGGGAAGATGAGCAGAACAACGGGCAGCGGCATGAAGGAGGAGGTAAGAAGGTGATGCAATGGGTAAGGAAAGAGGAGGCCCCTCTTCTCAAACAAAATATCCAGCCAAAGGGAGACCTGGACAGTGGAAATATCCCATGCTTTCCACCAGATTATCCAAAGATTACTCAAGAAGAAGTAATCCCGATAGAGACTAACTTGGAGATAGAGAAGGATGTTAGCTTAAATAAAGGATGGGAGGAGGTAAAACACAAGAGAAAATATAAAAAAACATCTAAAACCAGAATTGTATTGAAAGAAAAACTTGTAGATTATGCGTGGATAAACGAGGATCTTCTGGACTTCCCTGAAGATGAATCGGTAATTTTTAGTTGTCCTTCAAGTAACAAGGGTGATGTATCTCAAGACGAGCCTGAGGTGAAAGCAAAGGATGATATATATATTTATAATGAAGATTTGGGGAATCTCTCAAGAACCCAATCCATGGAGGCCCTAAAGCAAATGGCCATGGTACTTGGAAAACAGGTAAAATATAATGAGATTAGGCATGAAAATACTCACACTCCTAAAACAGTAAGAAATACGAAAAAATATGCTAACATATCTTATGAATCTAAGTGTACAACTCGAGCCCAAGCCAAATTAGGTTTTAATGGATAGATGTCTATATTGGAATGTTAGGGTGGTAGCTAATAGCCCCACGATAAATAGATTAAGACTTTTAATTAAAGAACACAAAATTTCATTAATGATTATTGCAGAGCCAATGGTCCTGCAAGATCAACTAAATAAATATAGAGAAATTTTAGGATTTAATAAGGCTTATGCTAACCTAAATAGTAAACTTTGGATTTTATGGCACAATAAGCTGAAAATTGAAATATTAAAAGATACTGAACAAATAGTACATTTCAAATTAGATAAGAACACAGATCAAATAATTTCAGCAGTTTATGCAAAAAATGATAAACAATCTAGGTTAGCTCTATGGGAGGAAATGAAAGATATAGCAAGTAGAAATTCACCTTGGATCATAGGAGACGACTTTAACATAATTAGAAGCCCTCAAGAAAAGAAAGGTGGCAAACCACCGGATAAGGTAGCCATGAAACAATTTAATGACACAATAGCTAATACTAATCTAATGGAAATAGATTTCACTGGTTCGAGATATACCTGGTGCAATAATTGGCAAAAAAGAGGTGTCATCTGGGCTCGACTGGATAGGATAATGTGTAACACAAAGTGGGTCACCTCACAAGGGATTACGGGGCTTAGACACTTAAATAGAACTTGTTCTGACCATAGCCCTCTGCTTATCACGATTCAAAGAAATCAGGGTAATACGTCTAATTTAAATTCCAAAATATGTGGGTAAAGCATGCAAGCTTTGAAGGCCTTGTCAAAGAGTCTTGGAAAGAGCCAGGAGAGGGCAAGCCGATGCAAGCTCTATCAATTAAGCTTCTGAGGCTAAAAGCTTGTTTAAAAACATGGAATAAAGAGTTCTTTGGAAAATTAAATCAAGAGCTAAAAAAAGTAGAAGAAAAAGTAGCCAAGCTGGAACAAGATTTTGACTCCACTAATAATAATGAAACTCAGATAGAACTAAGTAAGGCTAAAGGAGAGCTGAGATTGAAATTACACATGGAAGAAATTTATTGGAAACAACGAGCAAAGATAAAATGGTTAAAAGATGGTGACTGTAATACTAAATTTTTTTACAATATGACTAAAATAAAATCTCAAAAGAATAAAATTAAAGGACTAAAAAATGAAGAAGGAAAATGGGTAGAAGATGAAAAGGAAATAGGAGCTCTTTTTAAAAATTTTTTTGAAAATCAACTATGCAGTCAGTCATGTAGGACAGACAATTCTCTAATGCATGAGATTAGGGCAACCATTACGGAAGCTCAAAACCATTTAATGGAATTGATCCCAGAAAAACCAGAAGTTAAAGAGGCTGTCTTTAGTCTTGATAAAGAAAGTGCAGCAGGACCTGATGATTGGAATAATTATTTTTTCCAGGCAAACTGGCATACGGTTAAAACTGAGCTAGTCCCTGCAATTACAAGTTTTTTTGTAGGTGCAGAAATCCCAAAATCATGGGTAAAATCTTTTATAGTATTAATCCCAAAAAAAGAATCACCACAGAAATGCGAGGATTATAGACCAATAAGTTTATGCAATGCTATTTATAAAATTTTGGCAAAATATTACAAAATAGACTAAGCTTAATTTTACTATCAATAATATCTCAGGAACAAACAGGTTTTGTTAAAAATAGATTAATGATTGAAAATATAAAACTTGCATCAGAAATGATGAAAGAAATAGGAGGTAAATCAAGAGGAAAAAACTTAGTGGTCAAGCTAGATCTATCGAAAGCCTTCGATAGAGTAGAATGGGATACCCTTTGTTTTGTGCTGAGAAGGTTCGGTTTCTCTGAGCTAACCATAGATCTAATATATAGATGCATTTCAAGTACTTGGGTAAGAGTCCTTGTAAATGGAAAGATAAGTGAGGAATTTAAACCAAATAGAAGTTTAAGGCAAGGGGATCCGTTATCCCCCCTTCTTTTTGATATTTACTTAGAACTATTAATACGAAACTTGAATAAGAAAATATCCGAAGGTAAAATAATGTCATTCAGACAACCAAGGAATACACCCAGAATAGGCTGTTTAGCCTACGCAGATGACCTTATAATTTTTACAAATGCTAGTACAAAGTCTTTAATGAATCTTATGGATCTTCTTCGAATATTTGAAAAAGAGACAGGCCAAATGGTAAATAAAAGTAAATGTCAGTTTATGCTTGCTAAAAATGCAAAATTAAAGTTAGTAGATAAAATCAAAAATATCACAGGTTTTGTAGAAATTAAAGGGGCATTAATGTACCTAGGTTGTCCGATATATGAGGGGAGATTGAAGGAAGAATATCTAACTTACCTTCAAGATAAGCTAAAAAAGAAAATAGCAGGATGGAAAGAAGAGCTCTTGGTATTTGGGGGGAGGATAACGCTGCTTTCACATGTCTTACAAAGCACACTAACACATATTTTATCAGTCATACATCCCCCTAAAAAATTTATTAAAAAACTCGAATCAGAAATGGCTAACTTCTTATGGGGTAAAAAACAAGGTAGAAATAAATTACACTGGAAGGACTGGAAAAGTATCTGTTATCCGAAAGAGGAAGCAGGATTAGGGCTGATGAGCCTTCAGGACTCGGCAGCTGCCTGGGATTGCAAAGGCTGGTGGAGACTTAAAGAAAGTGATAATCTTTGGGCTAAATATATGCGGGTAAAATATTTAGATAATAAGAATAAGACCCCTAAGAAAGCTTCGAACAGTTGGAAGTCAATGGAAAAACAAAAAGAGATAGTAGACTCACACTCTACACTAAAGAAGAGTGGCTGGAAATGGACGTTAACACCACAAGGAAACTTCTCCCTCAAGTCGACAAAAGATCTGGTCAGAAAGAAAAAACCAGCTCAAACTCTATTTAAATGGGTATGGCAAGAAAACATCCCGCAAAAAATGCGTTCCTTCACATGGAAGGCTCTAATGAATGCTATACCGGTAGATAAGAATATACAAAAGAAAGGGATAAAAATGGCATCAAGATGTGAATGCTGTTCACAAGCGGTTGAAACAACCGATCTTTTATTTTCCAATGGGCCTATTGTAGTGGAAATATGGAGAGAGATGGAAGGGGAAAAAAGAATATGTAACATAGATGATGAATTAATAGATAAAGTTAAAAAATGGGAAAGAGAAAATACGAAAAGCCCCACCAGAAAATGGTTTAATCAGAAACTGCCACATCTAATTATTTGGTGCATATGGAAATCTCGAAACAAAAGTAAATTTGAAAATAAAAGGATGAATTTAACAGAAATTATAAAAGATATTAGAAAGGAGATATGTAATATATCAATAATAAAACCTATAAAAATAGAGGAAATGAAACAAGAAAAGAAGCTTGAGAAAGCATGGTACCTCACTTATAAAGTTATAAAATAGCAATGGGCTAAATGTATACAGTGGAGCACTCCACCGGTTGGCAAATTTTCACTTAATATGGATGGTAGTTTTAGCAGGGACACTGGAATAGCAGGAGGAGGCGGGGTAATAAGAGATCATACAGGGACAGTAAAGAGAGCTTTCACCAGATCTAGTAGAGCCTCCTCAGCCCTAGAATCGGAAATTAAAGCATTGAAATCAGGGTAAGAGATATGTAAGCAGCTAAATTTTAAAAATATAGAAGTTCAGGTAGACTCGAAATTATTAGTCGAAACAGTAATTAACAAGAAAATATTATGGAGGTATGAAGAGGACCTAGAAGTAATTCTTAGCCTTTTGGATGAACTGAAGGCCTCAATAACACATATATATAGAGAAGCTAATAATCTAGCTGATAGTCTATCTAGAATAGGCACCAATAGAGGAGATATAGAATATAACGTGGAATCCATGCCAAATAAACTAAAGGGAATAGCATGTTTAGATAAAATGGGATTTCCTTATATTAGAACAAATAAACAGACCACGAAGGTATGACAAAGTCTCAACCTCCTATTGGATCGTGCGGGAATCTGACATTGCAAAGAATTTCTGCCTCATACTTAAATGGAATAGAAGGGTGGAGGTTGAGCCATCTTTAAAAATAAAAATAAAACTTAAATCATAATTTAGAATATTGAATCTAAAAAAGAAGCAAACAGGTTAGAGTTATGAATGTGTTAATTCTGCATTTCGGCAGAATAGTGCATATCTATAATATGTATTTAGACTTTCCTTGCAGGATGTTAAGAAGAATAATAGGGTATAAATGAAGGAGACTTCATTGCAGGATGTGTTAACTCTGCATTTCGGCAGAATGTGTTAATTCTGCATTTCGGCAGAATAGTGCATATCTATAAATATGTATTTGGACTTCCCTTGCAGGATGTTAAGAATGAAAATTCTGTTTTTAATTCGACAATTCTGTGGAGTTTTAGTCTAATATTGTATAAGTTTAACAAGGGATAAGGGTATAGGGTGCCAAGTTATCTTGTAGGTACGTTAGTTTTTTCTCTTTGGATTTTACAGGTTCAGAAGTGTATAAATGAAGAAGGAAGATGGCTGGAAACTTTTTAGAAAGAATGTGAAGAGAAGAGCCCGAGACATGGGGAAGATGAGAGATAGAGGTCCGATCACATGGGCAGCACTATCCCCATATGCTGCCTGCCACTTGAACCTGCTGCTGCTTGCTAATGCTATACCTCTGATTCTACTGTTGTCTAGCATGTGCGACTGACATATTCTACCTACAATTTAGACATAAATCCAGATGCTGCTGCTTCATGCAATTCATGCTGATATCATATATGATCCTGATGCCTTAAGAATGATTCTGTTGCTGTCTGTCATTAGCTGCCTCCACACAGATGTTGATACAACATCAAATAAAGGAGCATATATTATCAAAAATTTCCTGAACAAAGAATAAGGAAGATGGGAGAACAAAAAAGAAGCTGCCTGAACAAATCTTATATACTGCATATACCTATGTAGAGTGCTTCTTGTTGCTGCCATGAGTCTACCTGCTGCTGAGATAAGTCTACTTGCTGCTGCGAAAAGTCTACCTGCTACTGCTTGCTACACTGCTACATAAATATGAAGGAGCACAAAGAGAGTGGCTACTACCAAAGTTGACTTAACTAAGGATAAATTACTGTATTTTGTGTTATTTTGGTTAGGGTCTTGTCCGGTAAATGTAATGACCTATAAATAGAGTTATGTGGTTGTAAAGGTTTTCCTCCGCCTACAAGTGAGGGTTATGTTTCTTTAATAATACATAAAAGACCATTTATAAAAAAAATCTATCTCTCTATTTATCTATCTGTCTAAATATCTATCTATCTATTTGTCTAACTTCTATCTATCTGTCTATCTATCAGTCTTTCTATCTATCAATTTGTCAATCTATCTATCTGTCTATCTATCTATCTATCTATCTATCTCTCTCTCTCTCTGTCTATATATTTGTCTATAGATCTATCTATCGATCTATTTTTCTATCTATTAATTTATCTATATATCTGTGAAGCTATCTATCTATGTATATATCTATCTATATTTCTATCTATATAATTGTCTCTCTCTATTGATCTATCAATCTTTATGTCTATCTATATATCTCTGTAATTATCGAGATATCAAACTATTTGACTATCTATATGTCTAATATGTATCAATCTATCAATCTATCAATCTATCTATCTATCTACCTACCTATATATATATATATATTTATTTATTTCTATCTTTCTATATATATACTTATCTATCTATATATTTATCTATCTATTTGTGTATTTGTGTGTGTGTATATATATATATCTTTCTATATTTTGATCTCTCTATCTTTGTATATATATTTCTATCTATCTATTTGTCAATCTATATTTAAATCTCTCTATTTATCTATCCATATGTCGATTTGTCTATCTACTAGTCTCTCTATTTGACTCTCTATCTATCTATCTATCTATCAATCTTTCTATCTATATGTTTATTTATATATCTATCCATCTTTCTATTTATTTGTCTATCTATTTGTTTATCTATCTATCAAACTATCTATCTATTTATCTATAAGCCTATCTATGAGTCTATCTATCTATCTATTTGGTTGGTCTATTTATATATCTATTTATATATCTATTTATCTATATATCTATCTATCTATATTTATGTCTATCTTTCTATCTCTATATTTATCTATCTAATTGTCTATCTATATGACTATCTATCTGTCTGTCTTTCTGTCATTCTATGTATTTTTATTTCTATCTATCTAACTATTTTTCTTCCAATATTTCTTTCTATCTGTCTATCTTTATGTATATCTATCTATCTATATATTTATATATTTATTTGTCTATCTATCTATATGTCTATATTTCTATTTATCTATTAGTCTATATATTTGTCTATCTAACTATATTATATCTAACTTTCTATTTGTCTATCTATCTTTTACATATCAATCTATCTCTCTATTTACTTGTCTATCTATATATCTATTTGTCTATCTATCTATATATATTTCGATGTCTTTATCCTTCTATTTTTCTGTCTATCTATCTATCTATTTGTCTATGTATATTTCTATTTATCTATTTATCTATCCATCTATCTATCTATCTACTAGTCTATCTATTTGTCTCTATATCTATATATCAATCTTTATATCTATCTATAATTTATCTATCTTTCTATTTATTTATATGTTTATCTATCTATCGATCTTTCAATATATTTGCATATCTATATGGTTGTCTATTTGTTTATCTATATGTATATATATCTATATATCTATATATATCTATCTATCTATGTATCTATCTATGTATCTATCTATCAATCTATCAATGAATCAATTATTCTATCTATATATCTATCAATCTTTCTCTTTATCTATCTGTCTATCTATCTATTTATCTATATTTATATATATATATCTATCTATATATATTTTGATCTCTCTATCTTTCTATTTATCTTTCTATCTATCTATCAATAAATCAAAATATTTATCTATATGTCTATCTATATTTATATCTATCCGTTTATCTAATAGTATACCTATTTGTCTATATATCTTTCTATCAATATGTCTATCTTTATATCTATCTATCAATCTTTCTATCTATTTGACTATCTATCTGTCAAACTATCTATCTACCAATCAGTCTATCTGTCAATCTTTCTATCTATCTAATTTGTCGGTCTATCTATCTATCTTTCTTTCTATTCTCTATATATCTATCTATCTATCTTTATATCTATCTTTCTGTCTCTATATTAATCTATCTATCTAATTATCTAATTATCTATCTATCTAACTATCTGTCTATGTATCTATCTATCTATCCTCCTATCTATCTATCTATTTTTAGGTCTATCTATCTATCTATCTTTCTAATATCTGTCTATCTATTTATATATTTATATATTTATTTATCAATCTATCTATATTTCTATTTATCTATTAATCTATATATTTGTCTATCTAACCATATTATATTAATCTTTCCTATATGTCTATCTATCTATCTGTCTGTCTTTTACCTATCTGTCTATCTACCTTCCTATCTATATATCTATTATTCTATTTATCTATCCATCCATCTAGCCATCATTCTATCTATCTAATAATGTATTGATCTATTTGTCTATCAATCAGTCTAGCTATTTATTGATCTATCTTTCTTTTTATCTAACAATCAATCAATCTTTATTTGTCTATGTATCTATCATTTTTTCAATCAATCTATCATTTCTATCTATCTTTCTCTCAATCTTTATTTCTATCTATCTATCATTTTTTCAATCAATCTATCTTTTTATTTGTCTATGTATCTCTCGATCTATCTGTGAACTCCTGAAAAAAAATGAAGAAATAAATAACCTGATGTTTCTGTAAAAAAAGGGTGAAATAGTAATTTTGTAATTAGAAAATTAACTAAAAATTTTAGAACTCCGATGATAAAATGGATTTCGTTATTGAATTCATCATGGAAAATATAACTATGGTGACAATTTCATCAAATTACGAGGAAGTCAGAATTTTTTTTTAATATTTCTATATTTATTCTTATAATTTTTTAAATAAATTAAAAAAACTAAATTCTGACTTCCTCAGAATTTCACGAAATTTGTTAGCGAAGCTATATTTTCCTAGAATAATTCAATAATAAAATGCATATTATCATCAGGGCTATAAATTTTTAAAGATACAATTTTACAATTATAAACGTATCATAAAGTTAAATAATTATTAAATTACTAAAATACTTACCTTTATTTTCAAATAAAAAAGGATAAGCGACACGCATTATGTCTTCAAGTTCTCATGTTGCTTCTTCTATTCCTTGATGCTGTAAAATCACTTTTACTAGTCTCATAGTCTTGTATCACAAAACTTAGTCTTGACTATCAATGATATGCCCTGGCATTTCTTTAAATGTTCCATCTATATCAATAACGAGTTCACCCCAATCCATTACATGAGTTGGATCAAAAATATATTTACTAAGCATAGAGACATGGAATATATCATGGACACCAGATAAATGTGGCGATAATGCCAATCGATAAGCAACCAAACCTACCTTCTCGAGTATTTCAAAATGCCCAATAAATCTTGGAGATAACTTTCCACACTTATCAAATCTGATTACTCCCTTTTTTTGCATCACTTTCAAGAAAACATGATCACCCATCTCAAATTTTAGAAGTCATCTTTGTTTATCAGCATAACTTTTCTATTGACTTTGAGCTGTAAGAAGACATTGTCATATCAAATCTACTTTTTCTGAGGTATCTCTAATCAAATCTAGACCCATGATATATCTGTCTTCCACCTTAGCCCAACAAACTGGATATCGACATGGCCTTCTAAATAATGTTTCATATGGTGCCATTTGGATACTTGTCTAATAACTATTGTTATAGGAAAACTCGACGAAAGGCAGATAATTTTCCCAGCTCCCCTTAAAATCTAGACAACATGCTCGCAACATATTTTCCATAATATGTATGGTTCTTTCTGACTGAGCGTCTGTTTGTGGTTAAAAAGCAATTCTTATTATCAATTATGTTCCCAATGCTTTCTAGAATCACTTCCAAAAATGAGTTGAAAATCTAGGATCTCTATCCGATACAATAGATACTAGCACTCAAAGTAATCAGACAATTTCTCGTATGTATAACCTGCACAAATTCTTACATGTGAACATCATTCGCATTGCCAAAAAATGTGCGGAATTTGTAAGCCAATCCACAATTACCCACACATCATCATGTTTTCGTGATGTCCATGACAAGTGAGTCACAAAATCAATCGTGTTATGCTTCAATTTCAACTATGCTACCTACAAAAGCTGGAGTAATCCTACTGGCCTTTAATGCTTAGCTTTTATCTATTGACACGTGAAACATCTTCGAACAAAATCTGCAATGTGTCTCTTCATCTTATTCCATTAATACTAGAGACGAAGATCATTATACATATTTGTGCCACCCAGATGTAATGTAAAATGAGAACAGAGAAATTTTCTAAGAATCTCCTCTCTCAACTCTACTATCTGTAGAACCACAATTCGTCCCCTAAAATGAAGACTACCATCCATATGAATAGCCCAACCTTCATCACATGTATTAGTCTCTACTCCATTCTATATAGATAATGTTTCTGCATATTGTTTTTGCATCTCAATAACCTTATTTAATAGCGAAAGTATAGCTACTAAACTCATGATAACACCCTGACTTTGACTGCAACATTGTAAGTTAAATCCTCTAATATTTTTAAGCATATAAAATCCAAGAAAATCATATTTTATTCGAAGAAATGTCCAAAATGTATTATAGAGGAGGTCGAAATTTTTTGGAATAATTCCAAAAAAATAAATATTTTTATAGATACACACACACACGCACGCACGCGCGCGCGCACACACACACACACACACACACACACACATATCTATATATATAATAGGTCACACTTGGTTTCAGCATTATGGGTGAGAGTCGATGGGACTTAGGATTATGGACATAAATATTTTATCCATAAATGCATTAATATAAACATTGTACTTGAATTGGCATTGAAATATATGCATGAAGTTTTATGTGCACTTAGGTAGGGAGTAACTTTGTATGAGTTTACCTCTACTGAGCTTTACTCACTCCATTGTGGGGCCCATTTTCAAGTACAGGTCCAGGGTAGATGATATATCCACATGCAGGATCGAACATATGAAGGGAAGCTGATTATGGGTTAAAAAATATGTTGTGTATTTTTTTATTCCACTGAGCAAATAAAATGGAAAAAAAATGTATGGTACAATTGAGAAAATTTTATTTTATTGCACATTCTATTGTGTGATGGAATGAATGGGACACCCAGAGGAATGAGAAGTCACACTATCTATCTATCTGTCTATCTATCTATCTATTTTTCAATCAATCAATCATTCAATCTGTCTATCTATAAGTCTATCTAACTGACTATTTATCTGTCGATCTATCTGTCTACCTACCTATCTATCTAGCTTTCTTACTATATGTTTATTTATCTATCTATAAAAGTCTCTATCAATCAATCTATCTATCTATATGTCTTTCTATCAATCTAATAATTTATCCATCTATCTGTCTATATTTCTATCTATCTATCTATCAATATTTCTATCTATCTATTTGTTAATATGTCTATCTGTCTATCTATCTATCTATGTATATATATATCTATCTGCCTATCTATCTATCAAATAATCTATCGATCTATCTATCGATCTATTTATCTTTCTATCTACCTATTTGTATATCATCTATTTATCAAATTGTCTATAAATGTCTATCTATATGTCAACCAATATGACTAACAATCTATCAATTAATCTATCAATCAATCTGTCTAATAATCTATTTAAGAACCTGTCCATAAATTTGTGTATCAATATATCTTTCTATTTATTTATCATTTTTTATATCTTTTTATATATCTATCTATTAGTCTATCTATTTATCTATCTATCATTTATATATCTATCTGTCTATTTATCTATTAGTCTATCAATCTAACCAACAATCTATATATCTTTCTTCCTTTCTTTATATTTTTCTATATATCAATTTGTATTACTATCTAACTATCTATATATTTATTTATATAGATAGATAGATATCAAGCCTTTCTATTCTAATATATAGTTGCAATTTCTGGTAATAAAAAGATAGATAGATAGAAAAATTGATAGACAAAGAGATAGACAGATAGATAGACAAATAGATAGACAGATAAATAGACAGATAGTTAGATAGATAGATAGATAAAAAAATTGTTAGACAAATAGATAGACAGACAGATATATAGATAGATAGATAGATATGCAGATTGATAGATACATTGATAGACAGATTCAAAGACACATTAATAGACAGATTGATAGATAATTCTATAGACAATATTATAGAAAGATAGATAGACTGATTGATAGGCAAATTAATATACATATAAATTGATTGATTGTTAGATAGATGTGTTAAACATGCTGTTACGGGTTGTCCTGACACATTTTTAGGCATCCCGACCTTACTTTTGTGCCGGGCCATGCATCTCATGATTACTGTACGGTGTCATGCCTAGTCTGATAATGTTTCTTCAGGCTAGACCCGGCACTGCCCTCGGTAGTGAAGCCGGCACGGCTAGTTATTTTACCATGCCAGGTCAAATCCGTATGGGCCAAATTGGGCCCGTACAGGCTGATTTAAAAATAATTTTAAATATTTTTTTGTTTTTAATATTTATGTAATTTTAAAATATATATTAGATTAGAATATGGTTAAACTTTAAAAATATTTAAATTCTAACTTGAAAATTGTTGATTAGTCATAAAGTTTATTTTTTTATTTGTTTTTATTTTGTTTTAATTTGATTAATCAATTTAGATTATAATTTTTACTAATTAAATTTTAGAATTTTTAATGAAATTTTTAAACACAAAAATAAATTAAAGTGTTATTCTTTAAGAAAAATTACAAAGTCACAAAGTCAAATTCAAACCAAATGTCCAATCGCCCAATCACAAACCAAAGCATATATAATGTAAATAAAAAAGCTAACAAAACAAAACATTGAAATCAAAAATCAAAATCAAGAATAACATAAAACTCATAAGCATAAGCATAAATATAACATAAGTGTCATGGTCAGGTGTTTGTGTGTCCCAATCCTACAATCATTAACCATGAGGCATCAAGTGGCAATCACATGTGGAGTGGCAATGGGCAACCTCAATAATCGTCCATTGGCATATCATGATCATCCTCAATCTCAACATCAAAATCACTATCATATGGATCATCATCATCAGCAATTAACTCCTCCGCTTTCTCTGTGGCTGTAGTCCCTATCCCGGCATGATCCTGGATGCTAAACCTCGAATCCTTTTAGTCCTTCATGCATGCAAAGGCCTCAACAATATCTAGACATAATCCTGATCTCCTATCCGAAATCACATTAACTACAATAGAAAAAGCATACTCAGATGTTATGCTCGACACCGGAGGAGTCAATAGATCTAGTGCCATCCTATATAGCACTAAAAAGGTGGACTCATATGATTTCCACTACAGTAATATATCAATATTCTTAGTATCAGAATGTGATTGGATTGAGTAGTAATTGATATCTAAGTACCGAGAAAGCTGCTCATATGTGATGGTCCACACCATCGTTTCCCCGTTGCTAATTGAATTGAAAATCATCATCTCTGAAGATGGTATTCATGTCCATACTCACAATCTCTCTACTACTACTACTACCATACCTAGTATCGTAGTATGTGAAAATGTCAGTCAACTTCTCGTGAATGAACCCTTCAGGTTGGACTTCCAGGTTCATGCATGAGGAAATATTGGTCAGGGTGTTATCTACCCCTTCCATCTTAACCCTTTGGTCGATGCATGCAGCAAGATAATAAAGAGATGGAATGGTAGACCAATACTTTAAGTACTTGGTTTCAATCTCTACAACCATGTGGCTAAGTGTCGGGTCATCTAAATACTTCCTAAAATGCTACTAATGTTGCATATGCACCTAAGTACAATGCAAGTAATGAGAGTATATACTGACGAACACATATTCATCATGTTATAAAAAATCTTCAAAATTTTCATAAATGAAATTCCTATACCCCAATCACGGTCATCAATAAAAAGTTCATCACATCACTATTACTCTTGACATTATCGGATATCACATGTTCATATCCAACACATGACTCCACCATCAAGTACGTGTAATTCCAATGGTGTCTCACATCCGATTTGAATTTCTTCTTCTTACGATTCACAGACAAACAAAGACTACCAAACTCTTGTTGTCTAAAAGGCATGCGAATGTATTTTAGTGAGTTAGATATATTATCCAAAGCGGGGGAACACACCTTAATACCCACTTGTACAATCAGGTTAATCACATGATGCATGCATTGATGTGGAAAATCTCTCATGGTGATGTATCTCTAATATTCCTAACAAACATGCTAATCACTACTCTATTATTAGATGTATATATAGATAAATAGATAGATTGATTGATTGATAGATAGATATATGGATAGACAGATAAATAGATAGATATATAGATAAATATAAGGATAGACAAATAGATACAAAGATAGATAAATAAGAATTTGTCTATCTATCTATCTATCTATATATCTATCGATTTATCTATCTATTTGTATGTGTGTGTGTGTGTGTGTCTATATATCTGTGTATTTATCAATTAATCAAATTTATTAATCTATCTATCTTTTTATCTATCTATTTGTCATTATATCTACAATTATTCTTGTCTATCTATTTGTATATTTATCTGTCTATCTTTCTATCTATTTGTCTATCTATCAATCTTTCTATCTTTCTATTAGTCTATCTGTCTAACTGTCTATATGACTATTAGTCTATTAGTATATCTTTCTATATATCTATCTGTCTATATATTTATCTATATATCTTTCTATCTTTCTGTCTAAGTATCTATCTATATATTTGTTTATCTATCAAACTATCTATCTATCTATTTATCTGTTGATCTATCTATTTTTATATCGATCGATCTTTTAATCTTTCTATCTATTTATCAATCTATCTTTCTATCTATCTACCAATCAATCTATTTATCTTTCTATCTATCTAGCTATCTATCAATTTTTCTGTCTATCTATCTATCTGTCTAATAATTTATCTATCTTTATTTCTATCTTTCTGTCATGTTGTTTATTTATCTATCTATCTTTATTTCTTTCTATCAAACTATCTATCTATTTGTATTTCTATCTTTCTATTAATTTGTCTATCAATATATCGATTTATCTTTCTATCAATCTATCTTATTATCTATATATCTATCTGTCTATCAATCTATATATAAATCTGTCTATCAATATATTTATTTTACTTTCTATCTATCTTTCTGTCTATTTGTCAATCTATCAAATTATCTATTAATCTATCTATTTGTCTCTATATCTCTCTATTGATATGTCTATCTATATGTCTACTATATATCTATCTATTTATCTATCTAGATCTCTATCTTTCTGTCTATCAATCTCTTTATCTATCTGTATATCTATATATCTTTCTATTTATGTGTCTATCTATCTTTTCATATATCTATCTGTCAATCTATGTGTCTATCTATCTTTATATCATTTATTATATCAATATGTCCATCTTTCTATCTATCTTTTTATCAATCAATGTGTCTATCTATTTATCGAACTTTTTGTCAATATATCAGTCTATCTATATCTATATATAATTCTTTCTATCTATATAACTTTATATTTGTCTATCTGTCCATCTATCTATTTATCTACTTGTCTTTAAATATGTTTATCAATATGTCAATCTATCTATTTGTCTATCTGTCTATCTGTCTTTCTTTTTATATATCTATGTGTCTATCTTTTTGTCTATCTATATGTCAATCTATATGTGTCCATCTATTTATCTATCTATTTATCTATTTATCTGTCTATCTATCTATATGTCTATCTATTTGTCTATAAATCTATCTATCAATCTATCTATCAATCTATATATTAATCTATTTATAAATCTATATATTTGTCTATCAATTTGTCAATCAATTTATCTATAAATATATCAATTATTCAATCAATCTTTCTAACTATCAATCTATCTATCAATCTATATATCAATCTATCTATATATCTATCTATATATTTTCCTTTCTATTTATCTATATATCTTTTTATCTATCTATTTATGTATGTATCTATCTATCTATCGATCTATTTTTCTAACTATCTATCTATCAATCTGTATGTATGTTTGTATATATATATATATATATCGATCTTTCCATCTTACTTTCTTTCTATTTGTATATTTATATACACATCTATCTATCTATCTTTCTTTCTTTCTAACTTTGTATTTGTCTGCCAAATTATCTGTGTGTCTGTCTATCAATCTGTCTTTCTTTTCTTTCTATCATTTTTTCTATCTGACTGACAATGGGTCTATCTTAATATCAATTTATTTACATATATATATATATATATGTATGTATGTATGTATGTATGTCTATACATCTATTTATATCGCTATCTATTTATCTAATTATTTTTATATTTGTCTATCTATCTATCATTCTATTTATCTGTATATTAATATGTATATCTATCTATCTATCTATCTATATGTCTATATCTTTATGTAGCTATCTATCTATTTATTTTTATATTTATTGATCTATCTGTTTAACTTTCTATTAATATATCTGTCTAACTATGTATCAATCAATCAATCTATCTATCTATATATCTATCTATCTATCAGTCTGTCTATCTGTCTACCTATCTATTTATCTATCTATCTCTCTATATAACTATCTGTCCCTCTGTCTGTCTATATATCTATATGTTTTTTTATCTATCTATCTATCTATATATCTATCTTTCCTATGTGTATATGTTTATATACCTTTATCTATCAACCTATAGGTCTATCTATCTATCTATTTGTCTATCTATCCATTTTCCTATCTATCATACTATTTATCTTTCTTTCTATCTATCTATCTATATAACTATCTGTCTATGTATCTATCTATCTATCTGTCTATATTTATATCTATCTATCAATTTTATGTATATCTATCTCTCTTTCTATCTATCTATCAAACTATTTGTTTATCTATCTTTATATTTATCTATTTATCTATCTTTCTATCATTCTATCTGTCTATATTTATATATATCCTTATATCTATCTATCTATCATTCTGTCTTTCTATCTGTCTATATATCTATTTATCTGTCTTTGTATCTATCTTTTTATATATCTATCTATATATTTATTTATATGTATATCAATCTCTTTATCTATCTATCAATCAATATGTCTATAAATCTATCTATGAATCTTTTTATTAATTTATCTTTCCTTATGTCTAACTTTTTATATATGTATATATATATATATATATATTTCTATCTACTTATTAAACTACTCTATCTATTTGTCTGTCTATATGTTAGTGTCTCTATTTGACTTATTATCTATCTTTCTATCTTTCAATCTATCTATCTATCTATCTATCTATCTTTCAATATATCTACCTTTCTATCTATTTATCTATCTATCTAGCTATCTATCTGTCTATTTATATATGTAACTATCTATTTATCCATTTATTTATCTATCTATCTATCTCTCATCTATCTGTTTATCTATCTTTTTTTCTATCTATTTGTTTATCTATATATCTATATATCTATCTATCTATATGTTCATTTATCTGTCTATCTAATTGTCAATCAATTTATCTATCTTTCTAACTATATGTCTATCTATGTTTCTATCTATCTTTCTATATATCAATTAATCAATCAATCAATCTAACTATCTTTTTATTTTTCTATCTATCTATATTTATATTTATCTATATGTCGATCTATTTTTCTGTCTATCTATCTAACTATTTGTTTATCTATATAACTATATATCTATCCATCTGTCAATATATATATCTTTCTATCTATCTATTTATCTATTTAACTATCTGTCAATCTATCTTTCTATATGTTTTTGTAGCTTTCTGTCTATCTATGTGTCTATTGATCATTCTATCGATCCATCTATTTTCTCTCTATCTATCTATCTATCTATCTGTCTATCTTTATGTCTATCAATTAGCATATCTATATATTTATATATTTATCTATATATATGTCTATCTATCTATCTTTCTTTCTTTATTTCTATCTATATGTCTATATATCTGTCTATCTGTCTATCTATATTTCTATCTATCTTCTATCTTTTTATTTGTCTATCTATTTGTCTATATATTTCTCTATCTATCTATCTATCTATTCAACTATCTATCTATCTAATAATTTATAGATCTATATACCTATCTATCTTTCTTTCTATTTATCTTTATGTCTATCAATCTGCCTAATAATCTATCTATCTATCATTTTTTGAATCCATTTTTGTTTCTATCGATCTATCTATCTATATGGATGTCAATCTATCTGTGTATCTATCAATCTATTTGATTGTCTATCTATCAGTCAATATATCAATATTTCTATATGTCTATCTACTTATCTATCTATATATTTATCAATTTATCTGTCTATCTAACTATCTATCTATTTGTCTATCTATCTATCTATATGGATATGTATCTATATATTTTTCTATCTATCTATATGTCTATCTATCTATCTATTTATCTATATCTTTCTATATATCTATCTATCTATATATCTGACTATATATCATTCTATCTATTTTTCTTTATTTCAATCAATCAGTATATCTATCTTTCCATCTTTTGATTTATCTTTCTATCTATGTCTTTCTGTCCATATATTTATCTATCTATCTATCTGTCTGTCTGTCTATATATCTGTCTATATGTATATCTTTATAACTAAATATCTAAATATTTTGTTGTCTATCTATCTTTCTATATTTCTATTATTCAATCTATCTATCTATTTACTATCTATCTATTTATCTTTCTTTGTATCTCTATATCTTTTTATCTGTCTATATATCTATTTTTATATCTATCTTTCTTTCTATATATCTATCTATTTATTAATCAATCTATCTATATTTATATCAATCTATCTATTTACCTATTTATCAAACTATCTATCACTCTAAATATTAATTTGACTATCAATGTATCTATCTATTTGTATATATATTTGTCTATCAATCAATATATCAATTTGTATATCTATTTGTCTATCTATCCCTTTATCTTTTTTTATTTCACCCTATTTGTATGTCTATCTATCTATCTTTCTACCATTTAATCTATTTGTCTATTTTCTATCTATCAATTAGTCTTTCTATCTATCTATATTTATGTCTATCATTTTATCTATATATATATATATACATATATATATATATATATATTATCTATATGTATTTCTATCTGCTTAATAATTTGTGATTCTATTTTTTTATCTATCTACCAAACTATCTATCAATCTATTTGTTTATCTATCTGTCTATCAATGAATCTATAAATCTATATATCTATATATCTTGATGTCTATCTATCTGTCTATCTTTCTGTCTATCTATTTATCTATATTTCTATCTATCTATCTATCTTTTTATATGTTTATCTATGTCAATCTTTATGTATTTGTCTATCTAAATTTCTATGTATTCACCTATCTATCTGTCTATCTATCAATCTATTTATCTTTCTTTTTGTCTATCCATCAGTCTATATTTCTATCTATCTATCCGTCTTTATATTTCTATCAATCTTTTTATCTATATAAGTGTCTATGTATCTATTTATCTATCTATAAAAAATTTATTGATCTATTTATCTATCTATCTAACTATATGCTAATCTATATATCTATCTATCTATTTCTCTGTCTATCAATCTAATTATCTATCTCTCTATTATTCTGCCTATCAATCAATTTATCAATTCATCTATATTTCTAAGAATCTATCTGCCTATCAATAATATATATATAGATATCTATATATTTATTTGTGTATTTTTATATCTATCTATCTATCATTCTATCTATTTTTTTCTGTCTATCTATCTATCTATGAATCTATTTGTTTGTCTTTCTATTTGTATATCTGTCTATCTATTTGTTTATCTATCTATTTATCTATCTATCTATCTAAGTGTATATCTATTTGTTTATCTATCTATCTATCTATCTATCTCTTAATATATCTGTTAAACTCTCTATCTATCTATTTATCTATCTATCTATCATTCTATTTATCTTTTTGTCTATATATCTATACATTTATATCGGTCTATATATCTATCTATTTATCTATCTATCTATCTATGTATCTATTTATCTATCATTATATCTGTTTATCTATCTATATATCTATCTATCTTTCTATCTATCTTTATATCTATCTGTCTATCAATATGTCTATCTATCTGTCTATCTATCTATCTATAAATCTATATCTCTATCAATATGACTATTTATCTATCTATCTATCTATTTGTAAATCAATCTTTTTATCTATCTATTTATTTTTTATATATCTAAGTATCTATCTATGTATTTGACTAATAATTTTTCAGCCTATCTATCTATCTATCTGTATATCAATCTGCCTATAAATATATCTATAAATCTATCTATCAATCTATCTTTGTAAATGTCAATCAATCAATCATTCTTTCTATCTTTCTATTTGTCTATCAATTTATCTGTGTCTATCAATCAATATCTTTAAATGTCTATCTATTATTTTTTATATTATTCTATCTGTCTGTCTTTCTATCTATCTGTATGTCTATCTATGTTTCTATCTATCAAACTATCTAGTTAATAATCTATGTGTATGTCTGTCTATTTATCTATCTAGCTATCTATCATCTATCTATATATTTATATATCTCACAATCTTTATATCTATCTATATCTATCTATTTATCTATATGTATATGTATCAATAAATCTGTCTCTCTATTTGCTTATCGATTTATGTATCTATCTATATAACTATATGTCTATCTATCTATGTATGTATCTAACTAGCTCCCGATTAATCTTTCTATCTTTCTTTCTTTCTTTTTATTTATCTATATATTTATCAATCAATCTATCTGTCTGTCTATTTATATATATGTCTATCTATCTATGTATCTATTTGTTTATATATATGTCAATCAATTTGGCTTTCAATCTATCTTTCAATCTTTCTATTCATCTATCTATCTATCTATTTGTCAATCTTTCAGTATATCTTTTTATCTATCTTCTTATATAACTATCTATCTATCTATCTATTTATCTAACTATCTATCTATATGTGTTTCTATGTATCTATCTATTTATCATTGTATCAATCTTTCTATCTATCTATCTATCTATCATTCTATTTATCTGCATATCTATCTATCTATCTATCTATATATCTATCGATTCATATATCTTTTTGTCTATCTATTTATTTATCTATCTGACTATCTATTTGTTTATATATCTGTCTATATTTCAATCTATCTATTTGTCTATTTATTTATTTATCTATTTTCTATTTATATACATATCTATTTGATTATCTATATGATAATCTATCTGTTTGCCTATCTATCTATATATCAATCGATCTTTTTATTAGTGTCAATAATTCAATCTATCTATCTATCATTCTTTCTATCTATATACATATATTTATATCTTTTTATGTGTCTATCAATTTGTCAATCTCTCTAGCTAACTATATGTTTATTTATCTTTGTATATATCTTTCTATCTATGTCTTTATCTATCTATCGATCTAGTTGTCTATCTATCTAACTATCTATCTATCTATATTTCTATCTGTATATCTATATATCTATCTATCTATTTGTCTTATATCTATTTGTTTATATATATATATATATATATATATATATATATATATATATATATATATATATATCTATCTATCTATATTTATATCAAAATTTCTATCTATTTATCTTTCTTTCAACCTGTCTATAAATCTAAAAATCAATTTGTCAATAAATGTTTCTATATATCTATCTATTTATCAATCTATTTGAATATTAATGTCTCTATCAATCAATCTATCATTATGTCTATCTATTTGTATATCATTTTATCTATATTTCTTTATATATTTTTGTATATCAATCTATTTGTCTTTCTATCTAGTAATCAATTTGTCTATGTGTCTGTATATTTATCAGTCTTTCAGTCAATCTATATATCTATATATCTTTCTATCTATGTGTCTATCTATCTATATTTATATATATTTGTTTATATAATGTTTAACTATCAATCTATATGTCTAACTTTATACCTATTTATCTTTATTTATAGCTATCTATCTATTTGTCTATCTATAAGTTTATATATATATATATATATCTATTTATCTATCTATCTAAATATCTATCTATTTATCTATGTATCTATGTATCTATATATCAATCTATCTATCTTTATATCTATCATTTGATCAATCAATCTACCTTTTTATCTATAAATCTATATATCTATTGATCAAACTTTTTGTCATTCTAGCTGTCTATATTTATAACTCTCTATGTATCTATCTATTCGTCTATATATCTGCCTATCTATCTATCTATCTGTATGTTTGTCTATCTATCTTTATATCTACATATCTATCGGTCTATCAATCTATCTATCTATCTATATGTTTGTGTATCTATCTATCTATCTATTTATTTATCTATATATATTTTAATCAATCTCTCTATCTATCAATTTACCAATCTGCTATCAATTTGTCTATAAATATAAATATCGATTTGTCTAACAATCTATCTATCCATCTGTCTATTAATCTATTTAGTTTATCTATTTGTGTATCAAAGAATCTATTAATGATACTATAAATTTTTCAATCTATCTATCTATCATTATTTCTGTCTATTTCTTTGTAAATCTATCTTCCTTTCTATCTATTAATCTATTTGTCAATCTATATATAGATTGACATATCTTTTTAACTATCTAATTTTGTTTCGGTCATCAGTCTTTTAGTTAATATATATATCTTTTTATGTACATATCTATCTATTTGTCTATCGATCTACATATCTATCTATCTACCTATTTCTCTATCTATTTTCATATTTGTCTATATGTCTATCTGTCTATTTCTCTATATATCTATTTTACTAGCTTTTTAACAATTTAGCTATCAATCGAACTATCACTCTATTAGTCTATCTATTTATCTATCATTATATCTATCTTCCTATCTATCTATTTATCTGTCTGTCTGTCTATCAATCTATCATTCTAGCTATCTATTTATCTATCTATATATATATATATATATCTATCTTTTTGGTTATCGATCGATTTATCTATCTATCTATCTATATTACTATTTGTCTATATGTATATCTGCATTTATATCCATCTCCAAATCTACCTATTTTTTTATCTAACTAACTTTATTTTTTTATTTGTCTATCTATCTCTATCTTTCTATTATTTTATTAATCTTTCTATCTATCTTCTATTTATCTATTTCTCTGCCTATATGTTTATAATTATATTTGTCTATCTATCCATCAACCTATCTATCTATTTTCCAATCTGTATAGCTATCTATCTATCTATCTAATATATCGATTTGTATAACTATATAACTCTCTAACTCTTTAACTATTAATTAGACTATTAGTATATAAGTCATTATATTTAACTTTCTATGAATCTATCTATCTATCTAACTATCTATCAATTTATCTATCAGAATATCTATCTATCTGTCAATCTATATATCTGTCTTTCTGCCTATCTACTTATTGGCCTATTTATTTATCTCTCTATCTTTCTATATATCTATTTGTGTATCTATCAACATCTATTTGAAAGCCCTTCTCTCTAGATTCTGTTTGCTCTCCCTTCTCTCTAGAATCTGCCCTAGTTCTTCCCCAATTTGAGCTACTTCCAAGCTTGGAATTGCTAAGGCATGGAGCCTCCAAGCTAGATTCTGCCCCCCGAAGATTGTTACTCCATGACGGGACCGCCCGATATCACAACGGGACCGCCCGACATTTTGACGGGACCGCCCAACATCACGAACGATCCTGCAGAAGCTGGCTGAAGTCCCTCGTCGGCCTCCCTCGATTCCAAGCTCCCTGCTCACGTTAAGCTTCCCTCGAAGCGTATTCAGAGACGTCTTGTTCTCTGCTCAGAAGATGACTCTAGCGCCACCGAGTTCATAGTTGATAATGGCGGTGATTGCAAGGTTTTCTACGCCAAACTTCATGCTGACGACGTAACCCCACGCTGTAACTCACCCTCGGAAGGAAGCGGGGATCCTGAACAGTCATATCAAGGGCATACCAACGATGCAGAATTGTCGAATGCTGACTTCTCTATTCCAGGTTCCCAGCCCTCGTCTGTTCCAGAACCTATGCCTCCTTCCTTGCCTTCGGTTGCCTCAAGTGAGTATAATAAGAACTTGAAATATAAGGAAGATGTCTCTCGTGGTTCTGTTTTCAGTGTCTACTCCTCACCTTCCTACTCGGATTCGAAAAATAGTGGGAATCCTACTCCCACTTCCAATGATAATGCAAGCTCCATCGGGTCTCCAAACCACTCCATTGATGTTTCAGAACCTAAGAAAGAGCCCTCCAACGCTGTAAAACATGCAGCTTTGCCTAAACCGATCACTGCCAATTATCCCAACAACAATATGCCCTCTGATGTACCTCAACTGAATGCTGAACCGAAAATGGACCCCCCTAGAACATTCGGTAAAACCAAGGCCCCTTGGAGCAACCTTTTTGCGGGTAATAGAACACTGGCCAATGCTTCTAAACTTGATTTCATTCCTCCACAACAGCCTGGGAATGCAATTTTTGATGAAGAAGACATTCTACATGATCATTGGAGAAACTGCTTGGTCGGTTACTTTGTCACCAAGAGCCCCGGCCAAACTTTGCTAAAGAAGTTCATGGAAGAACAGTTGAATATATCCCCCCAAATGATCCAACATCCTAGCGGTTGGCTCGTCTTCAGATTTGCTAGCTCGGAAGAGAGTGATTGTGTCTTAAAGGCAGGCCCCTTTTTAGTATTTGGCCGGCCTCTCTATGTTAAGCCATTGCCAGTAGGCTTTCATTATGGGACAAAAGAAATGGCCAAAATTCCCATTTGGATTAAACTGCCTAGTTTTCCCTTGCACCTGTGGAACCCTAAAGGACTCAGCAAAGCGGCTAGCTGCGTTGGACGTCCTTTGCACATGGACAAACTAACGGCTAACATCTCAAAGATCTCCTTCGCAAGAGTTCTAGTAGAGATTGATCTTGGAAGCAAGCTGATTGATGAAATCTGTCTGGGATTTCCTGACGGCTCCAAGGTAACTCAGCCGGTTATTTATGAGAATCTCCCTATTTTTTGCAGCCATTGCTCTGCTTTCGGCCACTCCCTCTCTGTCTGCCGGAAAGCCAAGTTTGAAGCTGTAAAGACTGGTGGTTCCCCCCTACCTCCTCCTTGTTCGGAGGTACCAGAGGAAAACCGAGTAGATACACCTCAAGCGATGGCTCAAGGAGCCTCACCAGTTACCGATTCTCCAAATGAGAAATCACCAAGAGGTGAAATGACCGAATGTCATGATGGCCAGGGGATGGAGTTACCACAACCAGATGAGGCGATGGAGAACTTCACCATCGTCAAGGCCCGGAGGAAGAAAAAGGGTCTGAGTACCAGGGAAGGTCCTTCTTTAAACCTCAGAAACAAAGCTCGTTCCAGTTCTTTCAAGGGCAATGCCCCCCATGGTCCGGCTTAAAAAAATGATGGCGCCCCCACCGCTTCTCAAAAAGGGGGCTTTCTTTGAACCTCTTAAGTTTATTTTACTGCTTTTTGTTTGTTATGGTGGGTGTTTATGTTGGAGTTTTGGAGGCTGGATATGGAGGGGTTTCTTCCCCCTCGTACTTTTGATCAAGGGTTTTTTGGGAGAGGTGAGGGCACCTCTAGGTATGGTCTTGACTGGTTTTTTTTCTCGTTTCTGGACTGCTGCATGCTATGGCTGTCCTCACGACATGCACATCGAGAAGGGGTTTTTTGTAAGGGTAATTGAATGTTTGGGTAGGCTGGATTGTAATTCTAATATACCCCATGCGTCCCCTATGGAAACGCTCGACTTTAGTTGTTGTTGGGTGAGTGAGTTGGCTCATTTCACATTAAACCCATATGGAGTCTACGGATGGAGTGACCATATGGCGTCTTGCTCTTAGCTGATTTTTATGCAGAATTTATTGCCTGGTTGTCTATGAAGATTGCATACTGGAATATGAGGGGTTTTAACTCCCCTTTCAAACACAATGAAGTTTCCCGATTGCTCAAAGCTTACTCTATCGATATATTTGCTATTGCGGAGGCGAAAATTACGCATGCAAAGCTTGCATGGTTAACAAAAACGAAGTTCAAAGGCCTCAATACAACGGATAATTTCCTATGTCACAGCCACGGAAGGCTACTGGTTTTATGGGACAGCCAAACAACCAATATCTCCACCCTCACATGCACTTCCCAACATATTCTATTTCTCGTGGGTGATATTGAAAAAAGGGTTAGTTTTCATCTTTCGGTTGTTTACGGGCTGCACTCGGTAGTCAATAGAAGGGCTCTCTGGAAAAGCCTAGCTGATTCCAAAAGCGTTCGCTTCTCCCCTTGGATTGTCATCGGTGATTTCAACTCCCCACTTTCCGGCCTGGATAGAGTAGGAGGTAAAGTTATCACGAACTATGAATGCCAAGATGCTCTGAATTGTATATCTAGCATCGGCTTGGAGGACATCCCTTTTTCAGGAGAATATTTCACTTGGACTAATGGGAGGGTTTCGAGCAAGCTGGACAGAGCTATGGCTAATCGGGAATGGGCAAAGCTTCAGTTAGATAGCCATGTTAGATTTTTAACTCCGGGAGTCTTTTCTGATCATTGTTTAATGTTGTTATCTACCGAGCTTGCAGATAAAGGAAGGCTGGTCTCTTTCAAATTCTGCAACATGTGGCTCTCACATGAGGATTTCGCCTCGCTCATTATTGATACTTGGAAAGCCAGGGTCTTTGGCTCCTCTATGTTTCAAGTCGCATCTAAGCTTAAATTATTGAAAGCCCCCCTCCGGAGATTAAATGAGAAGCATTTCGGCCACATTAGCACTAGAGTTGCCCTTGCTAGAGAAGCTCTAGCCGTACTTCAATCTAAACTTCTTGCTGGGCCGGATCTCACCTTGAAAGATGAGGAGATGCAATCAAAATTCAACTTGAGGAGACTTGAAGAATGCGAGCTCTCCTTTCTGAGACAAAAAGCAAAGATAAGGTATCTCAAGAATAGTGACAGGTGCAGCAAATTCTTCCACGCACTAACCAGCTCAAAGCTCCAAAAGAGCAAAATTGGCACTATCACTAAACTTGATGGTAGCATCTCTTCCTCCAAAGCTGAAATTGCGGATTCTTTTGTATCTTTCTACAAAGACTTGTTGGGCTCCTCTAAAACGAGATCCCCCATCCAAGAGGAGTTAATATCATGTGGGCAGGTACTCAATAGCTCTAACCATGGTCTTCTCTCACTTTCCTTCTCGCCTGAGGAAATCAAAGATGCCTTTTTCTCTATGGGGAAGTCGAAATCCCCGGGCCCAGATGGCTACACTGCGGAGTTTTTTAAAGCCTCTTGGAAACACATTGGTAAAGATGTTATCAAAGCAATTAAGGATTTCTTCCTCACAGGTAGATTATTAAGACAAATAAATCATGCTTATATTGCCTTAATTCCGAAAATTCCTAATGCTTCTACTGTAAAAGACTTCCGTCCTATCTCTTGCTGCAATGTTATCTACAAGGCCATCTCCAAATTGATAGCCTCAAGATTGAAACGGGTGCTAGAAGGATTAATCAGCCCCTCCCAAGGAGCGTTTATTAAGGGGAGACTCATCTCTGACAACTTCCTCCTTGCTCAAGGCCTGATTAGGAAATACGCGAGAAAGCGTATATCCCCGCGCTGCTTCTTCAAGATTGACATTCAGAAAGCTTTTGATACAGTGGAATGGGCCTTTTTGGTAGAGGTTCTTCACGCCCTCAACTTCCCGGCCCCCTTCATTGATATTGTCTACGAGTGCATCAGCACCACTTCGTTCTCGATCTCGGTAAACGGCCAACTCCATGGATTCTTTCAGGGCATGAGAGGACTTAGACAAGGTGACCCCCTGTCTCCCTATCTCTTTGCGATCTGTATGGAGTTCCTTTCAAGATTGCTAGCTTCTAGCACATCTTCCAGGGGTTTCGGCTATCATCCAGGGTGTGCTCATTTCAAATTATCACATCTCATGTATGCTGATGATTTGATTATTTTCTCCCGAGGCGATATATCATCTACCTCCATTATCTTGGACACGCTCAACACCTTCTCCAAAATCTCTGGTTTAGATGTCAACTCCTCCAAATCGAATATCTTCTTTGGAGGAGTGGACCTTCGAACCAAGTCCTCAATTTTGGAGAACTTTGGATTTCAGGAAGGGGTTCTCCCGTTCACCTTCTTGGGCGTTCCTCTTTCTTCTAGTCGGTTGATTTCTTCCCAATTTTCTACCTTACTCGCTAAGATTACTTCGGCCATTCACCAATGGGCCGGGAAAATTCTATCCACGGCAGGCAGGCTGGAACTCTTACGTACAGTTGTACAAGGGATTGAGGATTATTGGTTCTCGGTCTTCTTACTTCCCTCCTTTGTCATCAATGCTATTGAGAGTGCCTGCCGAAGATTCTTATGGGGAGGTCCTCCCACAGGCAGATTCAGACCGAAAGTATCTTGGGATAAGGTATGCACTCCAACTCACCAGGGAGGCCTAGGCATCTTAAATATTTCAATATGGAATAGGGCCTTCCTCCTTAAAACCCTTTGGCGGATTGATAGTAAAGAGGATTCTTTATGGATTAAGTGGATCCACCACTTCTACCTAAGATCCTATACTATTTGGGATTGCCCTATCTCCAAAAGGGACACACCATTTTGGAAATCCCTTCTTATAGTTAGGGACCAATTCCTTGCCAAATCGGGCTCTCAAGACATTGCTAAAGACCTTTTGATGGCATGGGGGAATTGTGGTAAAATTGTCTCCAACGCCTACCACTTCCTTGCGGAATTTTATATGAAGAAGGAGATTCCTTGGACCAGAACAGTCTGGACGAAAGGCTTCATTCCGAAGCATGTAGTCAACCTTTGGATTGCGAGCTACGAGAAGCTAAGAACCAAAGACAAAGCCTTTTCCGCCGTTAACCTCAACTACGAGTTCTGCCCAAATTAAGAATCGTTCAAACACCTTTTTTTCGAATGTGATTTTTCTAAATCCATTTTGGAAGGTATCAATGAGTGGACAGAAACTACCGGAAACTTCACCTCTATCCCGTCCGGGTTGGAGGAGTTGAGTTCAAGGTATGGCAAAGGCTCTCCGAGAAATACCATCCGAAAAGCAAGCTTCGCTGTGGTAATCTACCATATTTGGATAGAACGGAACAGAAGACTTTACGAAAAGAAACTTCGAAATCCAGATTGGGTGGTTAGAATGATCAAACTAGAGATTTTCATTGTTTTCCAAAGAGAATGTAATAGAGTGAACATGTCATAGGATGTACAGATTTTGATAGTCATTTTACTTATCAAAAAAAAAAAATATTTGTGTATCTATCTATCTACCTTTTTATCTGCCTTTTTATCAGCCAATTTTTATATCTATTTATCTATTTGTCTGTCTATCTATCTATCTATTTAACTATCTTTTTCTATCTATTTGTCTAAGTGTATATCTAGTGATCTATCTATTTGTCTATTTGGAATTCTATCTATCTGCCAATTTATATATCTATCTTTCTATCTATCTATCTAACTAAATGTCTATCTTACTATCTATCTATTTATTTATTTATTTATCTATTCATTTATCAATCTATCTTTCTATCAGTATATTTGTTTATCTGTCTATCTTCCTATTTATTTATTTGTATATCTGTCTATATGCTTATCTATATATCTATCTATCTGACTATCTTTCAATATATCTATCAATCTATATGTCTATATATATATATATATATATATATATATATATATATATATATATATATGTCAAACTATCTATATCTTTATCTGCTTATCCTCCAATCTACTTTATTTGTCTATCTATATATATGGTTATTTGTCATTCTATAAATCTATTTATCTATCTATTTTTTTAACAGTCTATCTATCTAACTGTCTATATGTTAATATGTCTAACTTTTTAATTATATATCTATTTGTCTATATATCTATCTATATATCTATCTATCTAACTAACTATATATATGTCTATCTATCTGTCTATCAATAAATTTTTTTATTTGTCTATATGTTTATATGTCTATCTATTTATCTGTTTATCTATCTAAATGTCGGTCTATCTATCTATCTACCCATCTATCTTTCTACCTATCTTTATATCTATTTGTGTATTTATCTGTGTCTATCTGTCTATTTATCTATATATTTATTTTCCTAACTATCTGACTATTTAACTATCAATAGAACTATCAATCTATTAGTAAATCTATGTATCTATTTATCTATCCATATATCTATCTCTTATCAATCTATCCATCTATCTGTCTATCTATCTATCTATCTATCTATCTACTTATCTAACTAATTTTCTATCTATATATCTACCTTTCTACCCATCTACCTATCTAGATATTTGTTGATCAATCTATCTTTCTATTTATCTATCGATCTATTAATCTATCTATATATTCATCTTTTTATCAGTCTATTTGTTAATCTATGTATCTATCTATCTATTTATCTATCTATCTATATGTCTAACATTATTTTTGTCTATGTGTGTATCAATCTATCTATCTATTTTCTTATCTCTATGGCTATCTATCTATCTTTTTATCTATTTATAAATATATCTATTTGTCTAACTATATATCTATCTAACTCTATAACTATCAATTACATGAATTAAACTGTAGTATAATGCAAATATCTAGCGAACGCGAACGCGGATCTTTTGTTAACGCGAACGCGAAAACCTACCGAACGCGAAATCCATCTCGCGAAAACTCTTCCGTGGATTTCTTCTAGTTTTTCTCTATTGCGAATTAACTTAAACAAATGATTATGTGAATTTGCTGAATGATTATTGTGCAAACTACTTCGTGTATTGTTTTTTATGATACAGGTTCTCTCGGTTTTTCTTCCAACGTACTATCTTGCGAATATCTCGAATAAATGTACGGGTATGTGAATTGTTGAAGGATTTATTGTGAAAATCGCTTAGTGAATTGAATTTTGTTACAGTTACTCTCGTATTTGCAAACATCTTGAATTAACTGTTATTTGGGAGAACTATTGTTTAACTGTTTTTGTGAACTTCCTAGAAACAATAACGAAAACATTGAATAAATTGTTTGTTGAGAGATACAGCTTGTTATATTTGCAAATTGTTTGTTGAATGTTCTTCGGATAAATTGTTTGTTGAATTAACTGTTACGAGAACACGAATAATAACAATCAGTATAAACTGTTAAGTGATTTCCTGGTATTCTCGTGAAAATCCTCTCACCTTTTTCTCCAGATCTGTTGTGGGATAGTTGAGGGACTTTTTATTTCGGGAATTGCAGTTTTTGATATTATAAGGGTATAGTGTTGAGTAATTGTTAAATTGTGAAACAAAGCAAAAATAAAACATCATTTAAGCTCAAAACAAGCCCAATACAAGGTAAGAATGGAAAAATCTAACTTATTATTAAATAATAAGTCTTTTGCCTCGGTGGTGAAGAGCTCCGCGCCGATCTTACGAATTCAAGGGAACAAAAATGGTTTCTCGGCCATTACCTTCTCTACCGAAGAATCTCAAAGGCTCTTGGAACCTTTCGAACATACACTCGTTGGAAAGTTCTCTAACGGTAGGCCTCGGGCTATTGGAGTTCAGAAATTTATCGATAATTTAAAGCTCAAGGGGAGGGTGAAATTTGCGGATTTCGATGCCAAACATGTTGTGCTGCAATGCTCTCTACTGGAAGATCAATATCGCCTATGGCAGCGTGGATTATGGCATGTTGAAGGCTTCCCCATGCGTATACTGAAGTGGACAAAGGATTTCACTCCTCTTGAAGAGGCGCCTATAGCTCCAGTATGGTTTACATTGCCTTTTCTGCCACTCCACTTCTTCTCTGAGACCTCTCTTTATGCAATCTCATCGTGTTTGGGTAAGCCCATGTTACGAGATGAAGCCACAAGAACCATGTCAAGACCAAACAAAGCACGCATTTGTGTAGAGCTAAACCTCTTAACTAAACCGCCTGAAAAAATATGGATAGGTAGTGGTGAAGGGGAACAGGCCGAGGGGTTTTGGCAAACGGTGATTCCCGAAAGCCTTCCTCCCTACTGTTCAAAATGTAAGAGGCTAGGGCATGAAAATTTCTCGTGCAAGGTGGGGAAAGAAGAACATAACAACGGGCAGCAGCACAAAGGAGGAGGCGGGAATGTGATGCATTGGGTAAGGAAAGAAGAGGCTTCATTTCAAAAACAAAACCAGCCGAAGGGAGATTTGCACTCAAGCATCCCTCCAGAAAATCCAAATATTATTCAAGAAGAAGGACCCCTGAGAGAGACTAACTCGGGGATAGAAAATGATGTTAGTTTAATAAAAGGATGGGAGGAGGTAAAATATAAGAGAAAACATAAAAAAACATCTAAAACAAGATTGTATTGAAAGAAAAACTTGAGGATTATGCATGGATTGATGAAGATCTTCTGGATTTTCCTGAAGATGAATCGGTAATTTTTAGTTGCCCTTCAAGCCATAAGGATGATGTATCCCAAGATGATGCGGAGTTTAAAGTAAAGGATGATATACATATTTATAATGAAGATTGGGGGAATCTTTCAAGAACCCAATCAATGGAGGCCCTAAAGCAAATGGCTATGGTGCTCGGAAAACAGGTAAAATATAAGGAGATTAGGTATGAAATTCCTCACACTCCTAAAACAGTAAGAAATACGAAAAAATATGCTAACATGTCATATGAATCTAAGTGTACAACTCGAGCCCAAGCTAAACTAGTTTTTAATGGATAGATGTCTATATTGGAATGTTAGGGGAATAGCCAATAGCCCCACAATAAATAGATTAAGACTTTTAATTAAAGAACATAAAATCTCACTACTGATTATTGTAGAACCAATGGTCCTGCAAGCTCAACTAAATAAATATAGAGTAATTTTAGGATTTAATAAAGCTTATGCTAATCTAAATAGCAAACTTTGGATTTTATGGCAAAGTAAATTGAATATTGAAATATTAAAAGATACTGAACAAATAGTACATTTCAAATAAGATAAGAGCACAGACCAAATAATCTCAGCAGTTTATGCAAAAAATGATAAACAATCTAGGCTGGCATTATGGGAAGAAATGAAAGATATAGCAAGTAGAAATTTACCTTGGATAATAGGAGGCGACTTTAATATAATTAGAAGACCTCAAGAAAAGAAGGGTGGTAAATCACCAGACAAGGTAGCCATGAAACAATTTAATGACATAATAGCCATTACCAATCTAATGGAAATAGAGTTTAATGGTTCGAAATATACCTGGTGTAATAATTGGAAAAAAAGAGGAGTCATCTGGGCTCGTCTGGATAGGATTATGTGTAACACAAAGTGGGTCACCTCACAAGGGACTACGGGGCTTAGACACCTAAACAGAACTTTCTCTGACCATAGCCCACTACTTATCACGATTCAAAAAAATCAGGGTAATACATCTAATTTTAAATTTCAAAATATGTGGGTAAAGCATGCGAGCTTTGCAGGAATTGTTAGAGAATCTTGGAAAGAGCCAGCAGAGGGTAAACCGATGCAAGTTCTATCAAGCAAACTTCTGAGGCTAAAAGCTTGTTTGAAAACATGGAATAAAGAGGTTTTTGGGAAATTAAATCAGGAGCTAAAAAAACTAGAAGAAAAAGTAGCCAAGTTGGAGCAAGATTTTGACTCCATAAATAATAATGAAACTAGAATAGAATTAAGTAAGGCTAAAGGAGAACTGAGATTGAAACTACACATGGAAGAAATTTACTGGAAACAACGAGCAAAAATAAAATGGTTAAAAGATGGGGATCGTTATACCAAATTTTTTTATAGTATGTCTAAAATAAAATCTCAAAAAAATAAAATTAAAGGTCTAATAAACGAAGAAGGAGAATGGGTAGAAAATGAAAAGGAAATAGGAGCTCTTTTTAAAAAATTCTTTGAAAATAAATTATGTAGTCAGTCAAGTAGGACAGATAACACTCTAATGCAAGTGATTAGGGTTACCATTACGGAAGTTCAAAATCAATCAATGGAATTGGTCCCAGGAGAACCAGAAGTTAAAGAGGTTGTGTTTAGTCTGGATAAAGATAGTGCAGCATGACCTGATGGTTGGAACAATTATTTCTTTCAGGTAAACTGAGATACGATTAAAACCGAGCTAGTTCCTGCAATTGCAAGTTTTTTTGTAAGTGCGGAAATCCCAAAAGCATGGGCAAAATCTTTTATAGTATTAATTCCAAAAAAAGAATCACCATAGAAATGTGAGGATTATAGACCAATAAGTTTATGTAATGCTATTTATAAAATATTGGCAAAAATATTACAAAATAGGCTGAGCTTAATTTTACCTTCAATAATATCTCAGGAACAAACGGGTTTTGTTAAAAATAGATTAATGATAGAAAATATAAAGCTTGCATCTGAAATGATGAAAGAGATAGGAAGTAAGTCTAGAGGAAAAAACTTAGTGGTTAAGTTAGATCTATCGAAAGCCTTTGATAGAGTAGAATGGGATACCCTTTTCTTTGTGTTAAGGAGGTTCGGCTTTTCAGAGCTAACCATAGATTTAATATTTAGATGTATATCAAGCAATTGGGTAAGAGTACTGGTAAATGGAAAGTTAAGTGAGGAACTTAAACCAAATAAAAGTTTAAGGCAAGGGGATCCGCTATCCCCCCTTCTTTTCGATATCTATCTAGAATTGCTAATACGTAACTTGAATAAGAAAATATCCGAAGGTAAAATATTGTCATTCAGACAACCAAGGAATACACCCAGAATAGGTTGTTTAGCTTATGCAGATGACTTTATAATATTTACAAATGCTAGCATTAAGTCTTTAATAAATCTTCTCCAAATTTTTGAAAAAGAGATAGGTCAAATGGTTAATAAAAGCAAATGTCAGTTCATGCTTGCTAAAAATGCAAAATTAAAGTTAGTAGATAAAATAAAAAGGATTACGGGATTTGCAGAAATAAAAGGGGCATTAATGTATTTAGGTTGTCCGATATATGAGGGGAGGTTGAAAGAAGAATATCTAAGTTATTTTCAAGACAAACTAAGAAAGAAAATAGCAGGATGGAAAGAAGAGTTACTGGGTTTTGGGGGAAGGATAACACTGTTATCACACGTATTACAAAGCACGCTTACGCACATATTATCAGTGATACACCCCCCTAAGAAATTTATTAAAAAACTCGAATCGGAAATGGCCAACTTCTTATGGGGTAAAAAACAAGGAAAAAATAAACTACATTGGAAGGACTGAAAAAGTATCTGTTATCCGAAAGAGGAAGCAGGATTAGGACTAATGAGCCTCCAGGACTCGGCAGCTGCCTGGGACTATAAAAGCTGGTGGAGACTTAAAGAAAGTGATAGTCTGTGGGCAAAATATATGCGGGCAAGATATTTAGATAACAAGAATAAGACCACTAAGAAAGTCTCGAACAGTTGGAAGTCAATGGAAAAACAAAAAGAAATAGTGGACTCACACTCTATAAAAAAGAGGAGCGGCTGGAAATGGATGTTAACACCACAAGGAAACTTTTCCCTCAAGTCGGCAAAAGACTTGGTCAGAAAGAAAAAACCGGCTCAAATTTTATTTAAATGGGTATGGCAAAAAAACATACCGCAAAAAATGTGCTCCTTCACATGGAAGGCTTTAATGAATGCTATACCGGTAGATAGAAATATACAAAAGAAAGGTATAAACATCGCTTCTAGATGTGAATGCTGTTTACAAGCGGTTGAAACTACCGATCATTTGCTTTCTAATGGTCCCATTGCAGCAGAAATATGGAAAGAAATGGAAGGGGAAAAAAGAATATGTAAAATGGATGATGGATTAATAGATAAAGTTAAAAAATGGGAAAAGGAGAAAACGAAAAGTCCCACCAGGAAATGGCTCAACCAAAAACTGCCGCATCTAATTATTTGGTGTATATGGAAATCTCGAAACAAAAGTAAATTTGAAAATATAAGGATGAATTTAACAGAAATTATAAAATATATTAGAAAGGAGATATGTAATATATCACTAATAAAACAGATAGTTATTCAGGAAATGAAACAAGAAAAGAAGCCTGAGAAAGAATGGGATCTCACATACAAAGTTTTAAATCAGCAAAGGGCGAAATGTATACAGTGGAATGCTCCGCCGGTTGGTAAACTCTCACTGAATACAGACGGGAGTTTTAGCAGGGACACTAGAATAGCAGGAGGAGGCGGGGTAATAAGAGATCATACAGGGACAGTACAGAGAGTTTTCACTAGATCTAGTAGAGCCTCTTCGACATTAGAATCTGAAATCAGAGCATTAAAATCAGGGTTAGAGTTATGCAAGCACCTTAACTTTAAAAACATTGAAGTACAGGTAGACTCAAAATTACTAGTTGATACAGTAATCAATAAGAAAATATTATGGAGGAATGAAGAGGAACTAGAAGCAATTCTTGGTCTTATGGATGAACTGAAGGCCTCAATAATACATATATACAGAGAAGCGAATTATCTAGCGGATAATCTGTCAAAAATAGGTACCACCAGAGGAGATACAGAATTTAATGAGAAGCTCATGCCAAATAAATTAAAGGGAATAGCATGTTTAGATAAAATGGGATTTCCTTATTTTAGAATAAATAAACAAACCATGAAGATATAAAAAAGGCTCAACTTTCTGATGGATTGGGCGGGAACAATATGTTTTTTAAAATATGTATCTTGACTATTGCTAATATAATATAATAATATCCATTCTATTTTTTACTCTGTTATATAAACACTGTTATATAAAAAGTTGTATAAAGCCTATAATAGTTATAAATAAAATATAGATGAGTACACAGATAAGTCATGGGACTTCAATATTAAGATAATTAAGCAGCAAAGGATAAAAAGCATAACCTGGAATAGACCTCCAGCAGGAAGCTATCATTTAACACGGATGGTAGTTTTTTAAGTGGGTAGAATCCAGGGTAGGGTAGGGAAATTTCTGTCTTTGCAGGGAAGATATCCAACAAGGCCAAAATTTAAAGCACTCAGCAAAAGTGAGGTAAAGGGCAAGACTGAGGATGTGACAGAGTTATTGTCCTTACTTCTAAGGCGGTGGCAAGTCTTAGCAGAAAATTCACTAGTCCTGATGAGGAAAAAGAGCCTGCCTGAAGAATGAGAAAATTCAGTTGGCTGTGAAGACCTTCTGAAAGAATCTCCAACAGGGAAGCAAAGGTAAGTCGGTAAGGTTACAGCTTATATGATATTGGTTGTATTGGTTTTTTTGCAAGAAAAGCTGTCAAGCACCATAAGGGGGCTTTAGTATTGAGGACAGCTTTTTTTTTATTCTTTAAATATTGCCTGTAATTTGTTGGTTTTGATATGCAATGAATTAGAAAATAGCATCTGTAACTCGATATGTAATGAGTTAGAAAATAGCCTGTAACTTGATATGTAAAGGCGACAGGAGTCTATATAGGGAAGCATCAAACCCAACTGAAGGGACATGGAGTGAAGCTTCAACAGGTTCACAGAGGTAAGAGAACAATAACTGGAATTATGCACAATTTTGTCATTTTGGGATGGTAATGATGCAGGAGGAGACTGAATATACACCTCCAAGCTTATGGCATTAACGGGGCAGCTGAAGGTGACCTATCAAGTAGGGGGGCTCATACCGAGCAGCTCAAAAAGCATAGTTACTCCTATTCAAAGAGCCAAACAAAGTTATGAAAGCAGGAAAAGACTATAAACACAACTTGAATAAAAATAGTCCAGAAAATTGCATCAAAATTAGTATACATACTACATAATACATACTTAAAGAAGAGAGTCAAAAGCATGATTTCATAGAGCTAGGTTTTTAATTCTTTTTTGAGAATGGGTGTAAAAGGGAAAAAGGGTAGTATTAGCTTGTACAAAGGGTATTCCTCCGCCAAAAGAGAGGGCATAATAATAATAAAATAAACCTTTAAAAAAAACTCTATAACTATCAACCAAACTATCAGTCTATCTATCTATCTATTTATAATTGTCTATATCTATCTATCTATCTTTTTATTAGGGTATTTGTCTATCTATCTATCTATCTATCAATCTATCAATCTATCTTTCTATCTTTTTATTTGGTTATCTATATATATGTCTATTTTCCTAACTAACTATCTATTTATCTATCTATCTACCTATGTCTCTATTTGTCAATTTGGATATCTATCTATCTACCAATTTAAATATATACACCTATCAATCAATCTATCAATCTATCTATTTATCTATCCTACTATCTATCAATCTTTCTATTTATCTATCTATTTATTTATCTAACTATCTGTTTATCAATCAATCAATCAATCTGTCTATTTGTCTATCTTCCCATTTATCAATCAGATGATTTATCTATCTAACTATCTATCTATCTATCTAGTAGCCTATCTTTATATCTATGTATTTATCTAACTATATGTCTATAAATAAATATAAATATAAATATATATATATATATATATATATATATATATATATATATATATATTAATCTATCTATATTTTTATCTGCTTAGCCTTATATTTGCTTTTTTAATTATCTATCTATATGTTTTACTATCAATCTATAAATCAATTTATCTATCTATTTGTTTAATAGTCTATCTATCTATCAAGCTATCTATATGTTAATATGTCTAACTATCTAATTATATATCTATTTTTTGATCAATCTATTTATCTATTTATCTATGAATCTATCAATTAGTCTATCTGTCTATCTATTATTCTATCTATATGTCAATCAATCAATCTATCTATCTATCTATATGCTATCTATCTATATGTCTATTTTTGTATCTATTTATCTGTCTATCTACATATCTATCTATCTATATATCAATTTGTTTATTTGTTGATTTTTTTATCTATCTATGAATCATTTTATCTTTTTATTTCTTTATCTATGTATATATATCTATTTATCTATCTATCTGTCTATCTGTCTATCTGTCTTCTATCTATCTATATGTCTATTTATTTATGTGACTATGTATATAACAATCTATCTATCTATCTCCATATCGATCTATCTTTCTATTTATCTATCTCTATATTTATTTATCCATCTATCCATCTATTCATCTATCCATCTATCGATCTATATGTATATTTGTGTATCTATGTATCTATCTATATATCTATCTATTAGTCTATTTATCTATCTATCTATCTATGTATCTATGTATCTATCTGTTTATCTATCTATATATCTATCTATCAGTCTATTTATCTATATGTCTATGTATCTATGTATCTATCTGTTTATATATATATATATATATATATATATATATATATATATATATATATATATATGATTATCTATTTATCTATCTAACTTTCAATTTGTCTATCTTTCTATCTGTCAATTTATATTTATTTTTATCTATATATAACTATTTCTTTATTAGTTTTTCAGTCTCTCTCTATTTTACTATCTTTCTATTTGTCTATTTGTATATCTTACTATCTTTCGATATGTCTATCTATAAATTTATCTGTTTATTAGTCTTTCTATTTATTTATGTATTTGTCTATATGTATAACTATATATATGAGTATCTATTAATTTGTCTTTCTATCTAGATGTGTATCAATCTATCTGTTTATCTTTCTTTCTATCTATTTGTCTATCTATGTGTCTATCTATTAATCTTTCTATTTATAAAATGTCCATTTGTCTATCTAACTTGATATCTATGTATTTGTCTATCTGTGTATCTCTCTAAATAACTATTTGTCTATCCCTCTAGCTATCTATCTTTTTATCTCTTTATCTTTTTATATGTTTAACTATTTATCTATCTATCGATATATCTTTCTTTATGTATATTTGTTTATCAATGTATCTACCTTTTGGTTTATCTATCAATCTGTATAACTATCTATCTATCTATTTATCTGGCTATATGAAAATATGTGTATTTATATATCTATCTATCTATTTATATTATTGTTTATCTATTTATCTGAATATTTTTTATCTATCTATCTGTATATATGGCTATTTATTCATCTGTCTATCTGTTTATCATGGTATCTATCTATCTATCTATGTCTTTGTGACAAGGTTTCTAGGTGTCTTTGTATTTATGTCTCTATGTGTCTAAATGTATATGTGTCTATGTGTATATGTGTATATGTGTATATGTGTATATGTGTCTATTTCTCTCTGGGTCTAGGTGTCTATCTATCTATGTATATATCTACCTATGTATATATCTGCCTATATATATATATATATGTCTATGAAACTTTCTACATATATATTTATCTATCTATTTATCTATCTGCTTATCTATTTATTTGTGGGTCTATATATTTGTATATGTTTCTATTTATCTTTCTATCTACTTGCCTACCTGAATATCTAATTATTTTTCATTTTATCTATTTTTCAATCGGTCTATCTAATTATCATTATACCTATCTATCAGTTTGTTTGTCTATCTATCTATCAATTTGTCTATCTATCTATCTGTCTGTCTATCTTTCTGTCTTTCTGTCTTTCTTTCGTTCTATTCATCTATTAGACTATTAGTCTATCTATCTATTTGATTAACGATCTAAATATCTATATCTCTAACTAACTAACTATCTATCTATTTATCCTTCTTTTTGTCTATCTATCTCAATGTATATATTTATATCAATCTTTTAGTATATAATTCTATTAGTATATGTGTCTATCTATTTATTTGTCTATCTATCGATCAATCAATCTATCTATCTAAAAGTCTACTTGTCTCTCTATCTACCTACCTATCTATCTATCTAATTATCTTTCTTTCAATCACTCTATTCATCTATTAGACTATTAGTCTATCTATCTATTTGTCTATCTATCTAAATGTCTATATCTTTAACTATCTATCTATATGTCTATCTGTCTATCTATTTATCTATTTATCTATCTATCTCAAAGTATATTTCTCTAACAATCTTTTAGTATATAATTCTATTAGTATATGTGTCTATCTATTTATCTATCTATCTATCGATCAATCTATCTATCTACCTATCTATCTATCTAATAGTCTACTTGTCTATCTGTCTATTTTTATATCTATCTATCTATTTATTTATCTATCTTTCTATCTATCTATCTTTATATCTATCTATATGTATTTCTGTATTTCTATCTATCAATCATTCTATCTATCTATGTATCTGTGTATCTTCCTATCTATCTATCAATATTTATGTTAATCAATCAATCAATCAATCTGCTTATCTATATTTATATATATCTATCAATTTGTAAATCAATCTATATGTCTATCTATCTATCATTTTATCTGTGTATTTGTTGATTTGTGTCTCAATTTATCTATCTATCTATGTGTCTATCTAACTTTTTATTTTTATGTCTATGTATTTATTTGTCTATCTTTCTATCTATTTATTTATTTATAATCAGATGTATTTATCTGTATATCTATCTATTATCTATCTTTCTATCTATCCATCTTTCTATTTGTCTTTCATGTATTTCTTTATATTTTTTTATCTATTTTTCTATGAATCTATCTATCTATCTATCAGTTTGTTTGTCTGTTAAACTATCTATCTGTCTATTTGTCTATATATCAATCTTACTAATTGTAGCTTTATTTATCTGTCTAACTATCTATGTATATATATATCTATCTGTATATTTGTCAAACTATCTTTCTGTAAATCAATCAATTTATTAATTTATCAACTATCTATCTATTTTCCTATTTGTCTATTTGTCTATTTGTCAATCTACCAATTTCTATATCTATCTATTTGTATATCTATCAATCTAACTATCGATTTATTATTTTATCTATCTATATATCTATCAATCTATATATCTATGTATATATATGTGTGTCTATCTATATATTTTTCTAACTGTCTATATGTCTATCTTTCTATACGTCTACATTTCATTATATCCATCTGTCTATCTATCATCTCTATATCTATATGTTAATCTATCTATCTATATATCTATCTTTGTTTCTCTCTATCTTTCTATATATATGTCTATCTTTCGATCTATCTATATGTCTACCTATATATATGTCTATTTATTAATCTATCTATTTTTCTATCAGTATGTATATCTATTTATTTGAATTTATTTATTTCTATCTTTTATCTATATATCTATCTATCTATCTAAGTGTATATTTATCTATCTATATTTATGTCTCTTTATATTTTTTCCTTTTTGTCGAGGCATTTATCTATATAACTATCTTTTTGTCTATCAGTAAATCTATCTATCTTTATATGTATCTGTCTGTCTAATAGTCTATCTATCTATCTAATTATCTATATATCTATATGTTTATCTATTTGTTTATCTATCTATCTTTCTATATATAAATATATATATATATTTATTTTATTTATATTTATATATATCTATCTATCTATTTGTCTATTTGCCTATTTGTGTGCGTGCGTGTGTGTGTGTGTATCTATACATCTATATTTATATCTATTTACTTGTCTATCTATCTATCTGTCTATTTGTTTATCTGTCTAACTAAACCATATGATTTTTTTCTATCTATACATCTATCTATCAATGTATCCGCCTATCCATATATCTATCTAACTATCAATGTATTTTTTTTTATCTATCAATCTTTTGGTGTATCTATCTATATATTTTTATATTTTTCTATCGATCTATCTATATGTTTATCTATCTTTTTGTTTATTTATCTATCTTCGATCTCTCTATATTTCTATCTATCTTATTGTTTAATTGTATTTTTGAGTATTAGTCATTCATTAAATATGTATATCTATCTATATATCTACCTATGTATTTATCTATCCATAATTATATTTATCAATCTAACTATCCAAATGTTTTTCTATCTATCTAACTATATTTGTAACTATCAAACTATCTTGATATCTATTAAAGTGTCTATCTTTTAATCTATATATCTATTTAATTTTCTAAATATTTTTCTATGTATTAGAATATCAGTGAATCTATATATTTGTGTATCTTTTATATATCTATGTACTATCAATCAATCAATCCATCTATCTATCTATCTTTTATATATCTATCTATCTATCTATATATTTGTCTTAATTATATCTCTAACTACCTATTTGTCTATCAATCTATTAGTCTTTCAATCAACCTGTCTATCTATCTGTCTGTATATTTATCTATCTGTTTATGTAACTAACTTTCTATTTGTCAAACTATCTATATGTCAATTATTAATCTATGTATATGTCTATACATCTATCAATTTTTATAACTATCTAACTATTTATCTATTTATATGTCTATCTATCTATATTTATATGTGTCTTTCTTTATATTAGTCTATCTATCTATCTATATTATTGTTAATCTATTTATCTATATATTTATTTTTCTGTCTATCTATATATCTATCTATCTGTCTAATTGTCTATCTAGCTCGTTATCTATCTGTCTATCTATCTCTTTTGTCTATCAGTCTATTTATCTATCTATCTAACTATCTGTCTATCTGTATATTTGAATATATGTATATCTATCTATCTATATATTTGTCTATCAATATATATTTGTCTATCTCACAATCTATATATCTAGCTATCTATCTTTCTATCTAACTATCTATAAATCTATCTTTCTATTTGTTTATCTTTATATTTATATATTTCTCTATTTATCTATCTCTCTATCTACTTATATATCTATTTGTCTATCTGTATGTCTTTCTCTATTTCTATCTATCAATCTATCTCTATCTATATGTCTACGTTTCTATGTTTCTATGTGTCTATTTGTCTATGTCTCTATATGTCAATGTGTCTATGTGTTATAGTGTCTATGTGTCTATGTATCTATGTATTTATCTATCAATCTATCTATACAATTGTCAATCTATATATCTATCTGTTTATCTATCTATCTATCTATCTACCTATCTATCTATTTGTCCATTTGTATATCTGTCTATGTTTCTAATTATCTTTCGATCTACATGTTTATATATCTATTTATTTATTTATTTTACTATCTATCTATATCTTTCTATTTGTCTATCTGTCTATTTGTCTCTCTATCTAGGTTTGCATCTGTTGATTTATCTATCTGTCTATTAGTCTATCTGTCTATCTATTAAATTGTCTATCTATCTATCTTTCAATCTGTCTTTTCACTATCTTTGTATTCATCTATTAAACTATCTATCTATCTATTTATCAATCTATATATCTATATGTCTATCTATCTAACTTTTTATCTATATATCTATCTTTCTATCTTTCTTTTTATTTGTCTATATGTGTCTATATATATATATATATATTAATATATAAGTCTATTAGACTATGTAGTAATTTATCTATCTATCTATCTATTGATCAATCAATCTATCTGTCTAATTATTTATTTGTTTATCTATCTATAGTTAATCTTATTATCTTTCTATGAATTTACTATCTATCTATCTATTTATCTATCTGACTATCTATTTATCTGTGTATCTATTTATCTATCTATATGTCTATCTAAATATCTATCTATATGTCTACCTATCTAATTGTATATATGTCTATATGTCAATCTATCTATCTATGTAACTATCTATTTGTCTAACTATCTAACCATCTAACTATCTAACTATCTTTTTTTCTATAAGTCTTTCGGTCTATTAGTCATTCTACCTATATATATATATATATATATCTATTAGTCTATCTAATTGTCTATTTGTATATATCTATCTATTTATCTATTTAACTATCAAATTATCTATTAGTCTATCAGTTTATAAGCCTTCTTGTCTATTTATTTATCTATCTATATTTATATTTTTCTATCTATCTATCTATCTATTAGTCTATCTATCTATCTATTTGTCTATCTATCTATCTATCTATTTGTCTATCTATCTATCTATTTATATACATATCTATCTATCTATTTATCTGACTAACGGACTATTTGTCCAATAGACTTTCTGACTATTTGTCGATCATGTTATATGTCTATCTATGTATTTTCTATATGTCTATTTGTCTATCTATCTATCTATCTATCTATTTATCTGTGTCTAACAATCTATCTGTCTATCTGGATATATATCTTTATATCTAACAATCTAACTATATATTTTTTATCAGTCTAATAGTCTATCTATCTATCTATCTGACTATATATATATATATATATATATATATATATATATATGTGTGTGTGTGTGTGTGTGTGTGTGTGTGTGTGTGTGTTTATGTGTATATCTATCTTATTTTCTCTCTATCTATTTGTATATCTATCTATCTATCTTTATATATATCTATCTATTTATATATCTATTTTTCAATCTATATATCTATTGTAGATATATCTATCTACCTGTCTATATATCTATGTATTTGTCTATATGTCAATCTTTCTATCTCTCTATCTACCTTTATGTTTATCAGTCTATAAGTGTATCTGTCTATATATCTATTAATCTATCTAACAAATTATCAATATGTCTATTTGTCTATATGTCTATCTATTTATCTATCTGTAAATCTATCTATCTATATTTCTATCTATATGTTTATCTATCTATCTATCAATATGTTTATCTATATATCTATCTATCAGCCTATCTATCTATAAGTCTATCTATCTATTTATCTATTTATCTATTTATCTATATGTATATCTATCAATCTATATAACTATCCAACTTTTTTTCATTCTATCTATCTATCTATCAAACTATCAAACTCTCTTTCTATCTTTCAGTATATGAGTCAATCTGTCTATATATATAAATATCCTTCTGACAATCTCTATATGTATCAATTTGTCTGTCTGTCTATCTATCTATCTGTCTATCTACCCTTCTATCCAGGAATCTATTTATCTTTATGTCTATCTATCTTTCTATTTATTTATCTATCTATCTTAATATCTTTCTATCTATCTATGTGTCTATCTATCTATCTATCTATTATTATATGTATCTATATATTTATCAATCTATCTATCTATCAATTTGTCTATCTATCTATTTGTCTACTATCTATCCGTCAATCAATCTATCTATCTATATATCTCTTTCACTTTATCTATCTTTTTGTATATCAGTCTATAAGTCAATGTGTCTATCTTTCTATCTATCTGTCAATCTCTCTATGTTTTTATATGTCTTTTTGCCTAACTACTAATATGTCTATATTTTTATTTATATATCAATAAATCTATTTATCTATCTATCTATATATTTGTCAATATGTATAACTTTCTATTTTATTATTTTTTATTTGTCTATAAATATATTTTTCTATCAATAAATCTAATAATCTATAAATTTATCTATATGTTTATCTTTATATCTGAATATTTCACTAAATAACTAAAAATTTATTTGTTTATCTATCCATCTACCTATTTATCTATCTGCCTAACTATTTAACTATCTTTTTAACCTTTCAGTCCATTAGTCTCTCTATCTCTATATCTATCTATATAAGTATTTACATATTTATTTGAGTATCTGACTATCAAAAATTTATTTATATGTCTATATATCTATTTGTCAATCTATCAGTCTATGTATGTATGTATCTATCTATCTATTTGTCTATCAATCTATATAACAATCAATCTTTCTTTCTTTATATCTATATGTGTATATGTCTATTTGTTTATTTATATATCTATAAATCTATATATATATATATATATATATATCTATCTATATGTCTATCTATATAACTATTTAATTGACTTTCTGTCTATCTATTTTATTATCTATCTATTTATTTATTTACGTGTCTATCTATCAAACTATCTAGCTGCCTATTAGTCTATTTGTCAAATTTTCTATCTAGTTTTTGTCTATTTATTTTTATCTTTATGTGTCTATGTGTCTATCTATCTATTTATCTGTCTAATTTTTTATTTATCTATCTTTCTATCTTATGTTTATTTATCTATCTATTTTTCTATCTTTATATGTATCTATCTATCTATTTGTGTCTTTGTCTATCTATCTATGTTTCTATGTGTCTATCTAGCTATCTATTTGCCTAACTATGTATGTATGTATCTATCTGCCTATTTGTCTCTATCATTTTGTATATCTATCTATCTATATATGTATATCTATTTCTATTTATATGTCTATTTGTCTATCTGTCTATATATCCATCTATTAATCTATTTTACTATCTTTCTTTCTTTCTTTCTATTTATATTTCTATATGCATATCTAACTAACTAACTATCTATCTATCTATATGTTTGTTATATGTTTACCTATCTATCTATTTATTTGTATATATGCCTATCTGTCAATTTATCTATTTATGTATCTATCTCTCGATCTATCTATCTATCTAACTTTCTAACTAGTTTCTATCTATCAATCTATTAATCTATCAACCAATCAATCTATCAATCTATCTATATATCTATATTTTTATCTATTTATATATCGATCTGTTTCTATCTATTTTTCTTACTATCTATATGTATATCTATCTTTATGTTTATTAGTCTATCAATTTATAAGTCTATTTTCCTATTAATTTATCTATCTGTCTATTTTTCTATTTTTCTATCTATCTATGTATTTATCTACTTATCTTTCTAACTCTCTATCTGTCTATTACTATGTCTATCTATCTATATATCTATATTTCTAAATATCTATTTTCCTATCTATCTATATGTTTATTTATCTATCTTAATACCTATATATATGTCAATCTATCTTTCTATATTTTTATCCTCTATCTATCTTTCTGTCTATTAGTCTATCTGTCTAACTTTTGATATATTTTACTATCTATCTATTTATTTGTTAATCTATCTTTTTGTCTAACTATATATCTATCTATTTATCTATCTTTTTGTCTATCTATCTATCTATTTATCTATATATTTTTCTATCTATCTAAGTGTCTAATATCTATCTCTAATTATGTATATTTGAGTATTTTTCTATTTGACTTTTTCTCTATCTATCTATTTGTATCTATCAGTCAATCAATCAATATATCTATCTACCTATTTATCTATCTATCTATATGTCTATCTATTTATCTATCTATTTGTCTATATATTTATCAATATATTTTAATAGTTGTATATTTGTATATATACATTTTGTATTTCAATCTATCTATCTGTCTGTCTATCTGTATATCTTTCTATCTATCTATCTTTATTCTATCTATCTATAAATCACCCTATCTACATATCTATCTATTTGTCTAGTTGTTTTTCTATCTATCTATTTATCTATATTTCGATTTGTTTATCTATCTATCCAACTTTTTGTTTATATACCTATATTTCAATCTATTTATCTTTTAGTCTATCTACATATTTAACTATCTAATTGTGTTTTTGTCTATAAATCTATAAGTCAATTTGTATATTTGTGTATGTATATAACTATCTCTCTAGCCATAAAATATAACTATCTGCATATCTATATATTTTAATTTTTTTATATTTATCAATCAAACAATCTATCTATTTATTTAACTATCTATATATCTCTATAGCTATCTATTTATATCATTTTATCTATCGATCATTCTATTTGTATATCTAATTATATAAGTATCTATCTATCTATCTATCTATCTATTTATTTATCTATCTCTCATCTATATGTCTATCTGTCTATATGTCTGTCTATCTATTAGCTTATCTACCCATCTATATAACTTTCTATTTTTCTATCTAACTATAAGTATATCTATTTGTCTCAATGTCTAACTATCTATCTATTTATATGTCTATCTATTGATGTGTCTATCTATCTATCTCTCTAACTATCTAATTGTCTTTCTATCTATGAATTTATCTATCTATCTATTTATCTGTCTATCAAACTATCTATCTATCTATATACCAATCTATCTATCTATCTATTTGTCTATCTAGATATCTGTCTATCTATCTAATGATCTATCTGACAATCTAATTTTCTGTCTATATGTCTATGTAATTATCTATATATTTGCTTATTTATGTTTTTGGTTATCTCTCTATCTAACGAACTAACTATCTATCTATATATCAAGATGTCTATATGTCTATTTATCTATCTGTCTATCTTTTTATCTTCATATCTATGGATATGTCTATCATTATATCTGTCGATCAATCTATCTATCCTATTTATCTATCAAATTTTCTTTATATCTATATAATTTTCTATCTGTCTATCTATCTATCTATTTATCTATCTAATTATATTACTATCTATCTAACTATCTATTTATATATGTTTGTATGTATCTTTATATTTATCTATTTATTTATATATTTGTCTATATATTTTATTATCTGTCTATTTTACTATATGTATATTTGTATATATGCTTTTTGTATTTCTATCTATCTATCTTTTTTTTCAATTAATCTATTTGTCTATCTATCCATCCCTCTATCTATCTTTCTTTATATCTATCTTTCAATCAATCTGTCTATCTATATATCTATTTGTTTAGTTGTTTATCTATCTATCTATTTATCTATATTTTTATATCTTTATCTATCTATCTAACATTTTGTTTATATTCCTATATGTCGATCTATTTATCTTTTAGGCTATCTTCCTCTTTAACTGTCCAATTGTGTTTTGTCTATCTATCTATAAGTTAATCTATATATCTATGTATGTATATATCTATCTATCTATCTATCTATTCATTGATCATACTATATGCTTATCTATATATTTTCATTTTTTTCTATTTATCAATCTATCTATATATCTATTTATCTAACTATCTATGTGCTTAACTATCTATATAACAATCTATCAATCAATTTATATCAGTTTATCTATCAATCTTTCTATTTGGATATCTATTTATCTATGTATCTATCTATCATTCAATCTATTTGTCTATCTATCTATTTATCTATTTATGTATCTATATATTTGCCTAACTATCAACTATCTAGCTATTTATATACCTATCAATCGATTTGTCTATCTATCTATCTCTCTAACTGTCTAATTGTCTTTCTATCTATAAGTTTATCTATCTAACTAACTATCTATATATCTATATACCTATCTATCTATCTATTTGACAATAAAGATATCTATTTATCAATCAATCTTTCTATCTTTCTATCTAACTATCTATTTTTCTATCTATATGTCTATGTAATTATCTACTTATCTACTTATTTATCTTTTTATTTATCTCTCTATCTGACTATTTGTCAATCTATCTATATGTCAATATGCCAATATATCTAGCTGTCTATCTGTCTCTCTGTCTATCTGCATATCTTCATATCTATGGATTTGTCTATCATTCTATCTATCTATCTATCAGTCTATCTATCTATTTATCTATCAAATTGTCTATCTATCTATCTGTCTATCTATATATCTGTCTATCTATCTATCTATTTTTATTTTTATCTTTCTATCTATATATTTATATATGTTTGTATGTATCTTTCTATATATCTATTTACATATCTTTCTATCTACATATCTATCTATTTGTCTATCTATCTAACTAACATTTGTCTATCTATGTATCTATCTATCTTAATATTTATTTATCTGTCTATCTATCTATTTGTCTATCTGTATATTTGTTTATCTACTTGTCTATCTATCTATTTTTTTTATAAAATTTTATTTTATTAATAATAACCATCTCTTTTGGCAGAGGAATACCGTTAATACAAACTATCATCTACCCTTAGTCCTTTTACACCCGTTCTTCAAATAAAGATAAATTACATTTAACCAATCTAATAAAGTGTAATTTTATTTGTGCTATGGCTATGTTATTCTATGTCTCTTATCATTACCTTTTTGTGCATGGAAGTATTCCTTCTGAATGCCAATGGCTATCTTTATGATGGTAGATAATCCATTGTCTTGCTTTCTCAATCTTTTGATGAGTATAATAAGCTTTATCTTGCTTCTTTCTATGTTTTTGTGCTTCTCTAGTGTCATGTGTCTTATAAATCTACATCTTTGATTCTCCCTCCAGCATTTTCTAGCTAGCTCAAGTCTTGAGTCATCTCGTGCCTTCTTTAATCTCTAGCTGAGTTTTTGTGCATTTCTATAAGCTGTCCTCCCAAGTGTTTATTGTTGATTGCTGTTAAATATATCCAGATTGACCATTCACCTGCAAGTTTTCTGTCCTGCACAAGATCAATTGTATCATACACGTAATTGAACCCTTTATCTACCCTTCCCTGTACAAACCAAATTAGCAATTGGTTTGATACTTCAGGAACTGATCCATTGCTGTTCAGATTGTTTGAGGTGTTCTGGCTTCTTCCATCTTTTTTCTTTTCATTCATTCACTGTCTTCTTTAACTTTTACAGGCTACACCTATATATTACAAACTTCCAGCAAACAACCAGAAACAAACCTCCAGCAACACCCATTTTAAAGAAATAGACTTCTAGCAACACACACTTAATAACACAGACTTCCATAAAATATAGCACAGACTTCCAGCAACCAGACTCTATATAATACCAACTTCTAACAATATCATTTAAACAGAACTAGCCTTCCATTCAGTATAATTCACCGAGCTAAGGACTGAAGGTATGCAGATTCATTTGTACCTGCAGAACATACTACATATCTATACATCCATTACCTTTTCCCGAGCCAATCCCCTTATGTTATTTCAAATTAGTTTCGGTTTCTTCTTTCATTTCTACCTGTAGAAAAAAAAACAGAAAAACCATGCATACAAAAGCCACTTACCTTTTCTCGATCACCCCTCAGGACCAGGGTGATCCATTATACAGTCTTATTTGCCTATTTGAATGGCAAGTTCTAATTAATATTTTTATTCTTTCTAATATAAGGAAAATCCTTACTATCAAGTTTTAATATTCTAGTAAATTTTTTTGGAAAACTATCTTCATTATAATCCTGATCACCTTTCTTTCTTTCCTCTTTAGCTAATATATCCGCTAATGCATTCGCTTCTCTGAAAATGTGCTTTATAGAAAAGTTTAGAAAGTTCATATCGTGTAGAATATCCTCTATGTCATCTTCATGCTTCAACATCTTTGTCTGCTTTGTTATTAAATTTACAACAATTTTCGAATCTATTTGAATATCTATATTTTTAATTTCTAATTTTCTACATAACTTAATTCCCTCTCTTAAAGCTAATATCTCAGCATGAACGGCCGAGGATGCTTGCATCTTTCTACTAAAGGCTAATATTAGCCCTCCTTTCGAATCTCTATCTATCTATTTATATATCTATATATCTATCAATATATATATTTGTCTAACTATCTATATGTCTATCTGTATATTTTTTTATTTATATATCTAGCTATCAATCTATTTATCTATCAATTTATCTATCTATCTATCAGTCTATCTGTCTATATATAAGTATATATATCTATTAATCTATATATCTGTCAATCTTTTATTCTATCTATCTATTTGTCTATCTTTTTATCTATCAATCTATCTATGTGTCTATGGTTCTATGTGTCAATGAGTTTATATGTATATGTGTCTATGTTTCTATGTTACTATATATCTATCTGATATCTATATATTTATTTTTCTTTCTTTCTTTCTTTCTATCTGTCTATATTATATCTATTTGCCAAAGTGTATATTTGTCTATGTATATTTGTGTATGTTTATATTTATATTTCTATCTACGTGACTATGTGTATATCTATTAATTTTAATATATATCTATCTGTATATCTATCTATTTTTTGTTTTGTCTATTATGTATCTATCTTTTCATCTATCTATCTATCTGTTTGTCTATCTATACATCTATTTCTTTCAATCACTCTATTCATCTATTAGACTATTAGTCTATCTATCTAATTATCTATCTTTCTATATGTCTATCAGTCTATTTTCTATTTATATATCTATTTTTTATCTTTCTATTTGTCTATTTCTATCTCTATTCATCTCTCTCTATTTATCTTTTATTATATAAATCTATTAGACTATGTGTCTATCTAACTATTTTCCATACTATCTATCTATCTATCTGTGTATATATCAATCTGTGTAACTATCTATATGTTTATTTGTATATCTATATATATAACAATATATCTATATATCTATGTTTCAATGTAACTGTCTATATGTCTATCAATCTGTGTAACTATCTATATGTTTATTTGTATATCTATATATATAACAATATATCTATATATCTATGTTTCAATGTAACTGTCTATATGTCTATCTATCTTTATATATATTTGTGTATATATCTATCTATATATCTATTTATTTGTTTATCTATCAATCTACCTAACTATTTTTCTAACAATCTATCAATTCAGAAATTTCTCTATCTATTTATTTTATATCTAATTTTATGTCTATCTTTCTTTCTATTTTTTTTTCTATGTATCTATCTATCTATCTGCCTGTCTATCTATCTGTGTTTCTATCTATTTGCCTATTTATATTTAAATCTATCTTTCTATTTGTCTATTTATTTATCTAACTTTCTATTTGTCAATCATTCCATTTATTTACCTATCTTTCTATTTGTCTATTGGCCTATCTATCTATCTATCTATCTATGTGTCTATCTATCTATTTGTCTATATATCTATCAATGTATCTATCTATCTACATGTTTGTATATCTATTTATATGTCTATCTGTTTGTATATTTCTCTATCTATCTGCCTATTTGTATATCTATCTATCTTTGTATATGTCTATCAATTTATCTATCTTTTGCCTATATATTTATCTATGTATCTATCAATCTATAGATCTATCTATCTTTCTAACACTATATTTATCTATCTATATTTCCTCCTATTTTTCTATTTTCCTTTTTTTTATCAATCTATCTGTATATCTATCTATTTATTATTCAATCTATTTATCTATCTATTTATCTAAGATTCTATCTATATATTTATCTAAGATTCTATCTATCTATCTATATCTTTATATTTATCTATCTATATGTCTTTTTGTCAATATATTTACCTATCTATTTGTCTATTTATTTATGTCTATATCTTTATTTTTCTTTTTGTCTATCTATCTATATGTCTATCTATATATCTATCTATTTGTCTATTTGTCTATTTTTCTATCTATCTATTTCTATATTTGTCTATCTATCTATTTATTTATTTGTATCTATCTATATGTTTTCCTATTTATCTAAATATCGATATACCTATCCATCGTACTATCTATCTATTAGTCTAGTTGTCTAACTCTCTCTCTCTCTATCCATCTATTTGCCTATATATCTGTCTATTTATCTTTCTATCTATATGTCTATGTATCTATCTATCTATTTGTCTTTTTGACTATCTATCTCTTTATCTATCAACCTATCTATTTTTATATCGATGTGTCTATTTGTCTATTTATCTATCTATCTTTCTATCAATCAATCTATCTATTTATCTATATGTCTAACTATCAATATATCTATCTATCTATTTGTCTATATTTTTTATCTATCTATCTGTGTATATTTCTTTATATATATATCTATTTATTTTTCTATCTATCTATCTATATATAAATCTATATGTATATCTATCTATCTGTCTATATATCTTACACTCTTTTTGTCGATCTATCTCTCTATCTATCTATCTATCTATCTCTTTATCAATGTATATATTAATCTATATAACTATCTATTAATCTATCTTTCTATGTGCCTACTACCTAATTGTGTACCTATTTTACTACCCTCCTAACTACTTGCCTATCTTTCTATGTATCTATCAATCTGTCTTTATATTTATCTATCTAGTAATCTATCTGTTTGTCTTATTATTTATCTGTCTATCTGTCTATCAGTGAGTTTGTTTGTCTTATCTATCTATCTATCTCTAATTCTATCTATCTATTTGTCTATCTATTTGTATAACTACTTGTATAACTATCTATCTAATATCTGCCAATCTATTTTTCTATCTATTTATTTATCTATCTGACGATATATTTGTTTATCTATCTATCTTTCTTTCTTTCTTTTTCTATCTTTTTATCTATCTATCTATCTATCTATTTATCTATCTGTCAATCTATTTGTATGTATGTATATTTATCAATTATTTATCTAACTATTTGTATATTTATCAATCTATGTATAAATCTATCTATCTATTTATCATTCTGTCAATCTTTCTATCTATCCTTCTTTTTATCTATTAATCTATTTATCAATTTTTATAACAATCTATTTTTCAATTTATATATTAAACTATCAATCAATCAGTCAATCAGTCAATCAATCTGTCTATTAATGTCTATATAAATTTTTCTATCAAAATATCTAAATGATATTTATATCTATCTATCTCCCTATCTTTCTTTCTTTCTATGTATCTATCATCTATATTTCTATCTATCTATCTATATGCTTGTTTGTGTATCTATCTATATATCTTTCTAACTATCTATTTGTCTATCTATTTTTCTATCTATCTATCTAACTATTTTCCTATTAATCTATCTATCTGTATGACTATCTAATGGTCTATCTATCTTTCTTTCTTTCTATCTATGAGTTTATATATCTTTCTATATATTTCTCTATCTATCTATCTATTTGTCTAATAATCTATCTCTCTATTTTTCTATATATATATATATATATATATATATATATATATATATATATATATATCTCTCTCTCTCTCTATCTCTCTCTCTATATATCTATCTATATTTCTATCTATCTGCTTGTCTATCTTTGTCTCTCTATATATCTATCTATCTTTCTATCTATCTATATGTCAATATATCTGTCTATATATCAATTTATCTATCTATTTATCTATATATCTATCCACCTATCTAACTTTCTATCTATTTATCTATTTATTTATCTATCTATCTACATATCTTTGTATCTATCAAATAATTTATCAAATTTACTATCTATATATCTATCTATTTGTCTATCTATCTATCTATAATTCTATCTATCTATCTATTTGTTTATATATCTATAAATCTCTAATAAATAAACAAATTGATAGACATTATTAATACAGAAAGATAGACAAATAAATAGACAGAATGATCGATAGATAGATAGATAAATAGAAAGATAGACATACAAATTGATAGATAGATAAATAGATAGATAGTTGAAATATAAATAGAAATATAGATAGACAGATAGATAAACAAATAATTTGATGGAATTATAGACAAAATGATAGACCGATTGATAGACAAATAGATAAATGATGAAAACATATTGATAGTCTAATATATATATATATATAAAGATTGATAAATAGATTGATAGATAGATAGAGAGATATACAAATAGATAAATAGACAAAAAGTTAAATAAACATATAGACAGACAGAGAGATAGATAGATAGCTAGATAGATAGCTAGATAGATAGGTAAGTAGGAAGATAAATAGACAGTCAGATAGATAAATAGATAGATACATAGACAAATTAATAGTTTGATAGATAGACAAGTAGATAGATATATTGATATATAGAGAGATTAATAGTCATATTGATAGATAGAATGATAGACTAATTGATTGATAGATTGATAGTTTGATAGATTGATAGATAGATTAATAGATATATAGATAGATAAATTTATTAACTATAAGATATATAGATTGATAAATAAATTTTTAGAAAGATAAATATTCTATTTATATACTGATAAATAGATCGATAGGTTTATAGATAAAAAGATAGATATAAAGATAGATATATAGACATACAGATAGGTAGATAAAAAGATTGTTTGAGTGATAGATATCATAGATTAATAGATAGATAGACATGTATAAAGATAAATATATAGATTGAAAGACAAACAGATAGATAGATAGATTGATTGATATAAAGATAGATAGATAGATAGATAGAAATAAAGAATGGTAGATAGATATATATCTGATAGATTGATAAATAGATTCATAGATAGATAGATAGACAGATTGAAAGATAGAGTGATTGACTAACTGATAAATAGATTGTTAGACATATTGATAGATAGATGGAAAGATAGATTGATCGGCAGATAGATATATAGATTGAATGATTGATTGATAGTCTAATTTAAAGATAGATTAATATAATGTTTAATATATAGTTAGATAGAGATATTGATAGTCTGATAGATAGATAGCTAGATATATAATTACATATATATAGACATATTAATCAAAAAATTATTAGTCAAATAGATATATAGATAGATAGATATATAGATAAATACATACATGATAGATAGATAGATAGAATGACAAATAGAAAGATTTATAGATAGACAGATAGATTGATAAAAATATAGAAGGATAGATAGATACAAAGATAGACAAATAGGTTGGCAGATAGATAGCTAGATTGATAGATGGATAGACAGACAGATGGATGGATGGATAAATAAATAGATAGATACGTTGATTGATAGACTATAGATAGACAATTAGATAGATAATAGAAAGATAAATAGAAAGATAAACAATTACATACATAGATAGATAACTAGACAGAAAGATAGATAGATACATAGATATACACATAGATAGACAAATATATAGACAAATAGATGGATAGAAAGATAGACATATAGATGGATAGATAAATAGATAGACAAATAGATAGGCATATAGATAGACAAATAGATAGATAGATAAACAAATAGATAGACTAATAGACAGATAGATATAAAGATAGATAGATAGATACATAGATAGATAGATAGATAGATAGACAAATAGATAGTCAGATAGAGAGATAGATAGATATATAGAATTCCATATTGATTGACTAATAGATAAATAAATAGATAGATAGACAGATATAGAGATATATAGAGATAAAAATAGATAGATAGATTATAGACACATAGATAGAAAAGTAGATAAATAGACAAATAGATAGATAGAAAAGATAGATAAATAGACAGACTTACAGATAGACATATAGACTGATTGACATAGATAGATAGACTGACCGACTGACAGATAGACTGACAGATAGATAGACATATAGATAGACAGACAGATAGATAAATCGATAGATAGATAGATAGACAGATAGACATATAGACAGATAAATAGATATATCGACATATAGACAAACAAATAGATTATTAGGCAGGTAAGTAGACAAATAGACATATAGACAAACAAAGAGAGATAGACATATAGGCTTATAGTATGACAAACAAATAGAAAGACAAACATACTGATTGATAGATAGATTGATATAAAGATTGATCAATAACAAGAAAATGTTCATTTAGCTAGTGAAATTTAGCTAGGGATCAATACCGAGCTAAATTGGGAATGATTAGCTATGGAATAGAAAGGAATTTCTAATTTTATATTGAAATAAAAATTTACAATGGATTAACGACAGATTAGCGATGAAATAACGACAGAAATTTCATGCAAAGAAAAATGAGGAATTTAGTGATGGATTTTGCGACGGAATTTTTCTAACTAATTACATCCATAATATTACGACAGATTTAGTGATTGAATTTCCCTAGATAATTTCATTCGGAATATAGTGATTGATTTAGCAATGGTACTTCACTAGCTAATTTTATCCAAAAAATAGGGATGGATTTTGTGATAAAATTTCCCTAAAAAATAAAATTCAAAATATAACTACGGCTTTAGCAGATGAACTTCTCTAGCTAATTATATCCAGAATATAGCAATGGATTTAGCGATGGAATTTCTCTAGTCAATCTTTAATTATTTAACTTTGTATACATTTATATATGTATAACTACTTATAATTACTTGGAGCTATGGATCAATGCAAAATAGCTTCAGAAATCAGGTATGATTTGGATGATAGCTTTCATGTATTATTTTTTTTTTCCTTATAAAACTAATGAATGATGATAAAATATTCATAAAATTTGAAACTTGTAATAATATCACAATGTTCCTATAATAATGAGTAATATAAGCTCCAACTTGTTATCATACATGTACACTACAATGTAAATGTACATACATGTACATATATACTGTAGTGTATATGTATACACGTATATATGTACATATACACTACAGTGTATATGTACATTTACTAAGTAAATATGTACATATAAATACTTGTACATATATACTAGTATATATGTACATATACATATATACTAGTGTATAGATATATACTGCTATATATGTATATGTACATATATATCAGTATCAATGTACATATATACTATTGTATATATGTCCATATATATTACAATATTATATATTTATGACACTAAGGTTTGCAAAATCATGACATGGAGTTTTTAGTGAAGTAGAATTTAGCATGTTTGCATTAAATCAAAATTTTGCAATGTTTGTAGTAATCTAAAACTCTTCATCTGATATATCTACAATTAAACTATGTGTATACCTAAATATAAATATTTGTATAACTATATAAAACTCTATATAATTAAATATAACTATATTTATAATTATATATACATATATGTATAAATATATGTAAATCTATATATTTTTTTATAACTTTGTATATTTTTATGTATAACTACATATATTTACTTGTATGAATATATCTATATATAACTATATGTTAATTATATATAACTATTTATAACTATATATACTATATGTATAATAAATATAAATATAAATAATTGTATCTTACTATATGTATAACTATAAAAACTTTTTATATTTAGATTAGGGATTAATCAACTATAAGAATAAAAAAGTAAAATTTATGATTAATTAAAAAATTTATTTAAATATTAAAAAAATAAGTATTTTTGTTTTAATGAAATTATGATTATGAAGTATTTGAAAATGATACATTTTTAATTCAAATAAGTTACAGGCAAATGATAGGTTGGTCTGTCGAATATGAGTCTCTATAATTTGTTAAAATTACTTAGACATTAATTATTATTCAACTTTTTTAGAGGATATGAAGAATCTCGATGCATTGAGTTTGTAAAAATTATATAATTTTTTTTTGTGATATCTAAATTATCTTGTGATTTACTGATCTTTACTGTGTTTAGTGTATATTAAATTCTATCGTATTTATGATTGTGAATATTATTTTAGATAGTAAAATCAAATTACATTTAATATTATTGAAAATTTGTTATGATAGAAAGATTAAGATAATACCAAGATGAGTCTTCATGATCAAATTCCTACATTACAACAAAATACATATGATGATGTATATGATGAATTATAATGTTGTATCGATCATAACAATTAGATTGAAAATGATCTTATAATTTTTATCATTTTATTACTTTATGATTTGTAATATTTTTTATGTTTTAGTTTTATTTTGAAAGATTATGTTACCATATTTTATTTTATAAATTTTAATTATAATTTAAAATTAAAGAATTTTTTAATGTTATTAAATTTTTTTTAATCATAATTTTAAATTTTCTATTTACTAGGCATGTATGTATATATTTTGTATTTACATCATGTATATATCTATCTATAGAATAATTTTTATCTATATACATTGTGTATATGTATATATTCGATATAAGTGTATATACACATTGTATGTACATTCTATATACATTATGTATGTATTTTGTATATTGTAATACACAATAATTATATTATGTTTATATATAGATACACATAACAATTAACACATCTATGTTATGTATGATATATTGATATAATGCTGCCATCATGCTCAGCACTTGCCACCTATACACACTGTCCAGGGAATATAGCCCATAGGAGTCCAGGGTCCAAGGCATGGGCCCTTGTTAGGTAGACTAGGTGCCAAGGCCAAGCACTGACAACATCATGCCTGGCTCTCCTGGTCATGACCCAGGCTATTTTGGGTTGGGCACATGCCGGGCCAGGTAATAACCATTCTCATCACAATTGTTGGCAAAGATTTTCATGAGAACTATCTAGAGTATCTTAATTTATTTTTTCTTTAAAGTTTGAGGTGATGATATATATAATATTCATTATATTTATTGCCCTATTTTAATTTATGTAATTTTTATTTCATTTGCATCTAGCCTAGGTAGTGTAGTGCTTATATTGATGGAATGCTCCAAACACTTTTACTTTTGTTCTTTAAAAATACATCAGGTGTCTTGGGGCAGTCTCCAACATGTTAGCTGAAATGATGGTGGTGGTGGCAGTGTTATCACTTTTATTTCCCCCGCTTTGATATCTTGTTCAATAATATATATACATGTGTTTAGGTGCCTCATTCCTTATGCAACCAAACCTGTAAAAGAGACCAAGTACAATGTCACAGAGTAGAAGAAATACATAATGAAAATTTATCGTAGAGAACATGTTAGATTTATAAGATATAAAACATGTTGTGATTGAATTAGCATCAAGATCATTGGAGATTGTATTATTTTGTTTGGCACGTGTTGTTTTTTTATTTTGTTTTGAAAGATAAAAATTCTGTTTGTCTGGGCATGTACTATTCTGATTTTCATAGGACAACTTTTTTTATTTTCTATTTGTCAATTAGTTTTCGTAAAGTTTGAAGCATGTGCAATTTGTTAATGATAATAGGTTTCTACTTACCATGCATAGTTGTATGGTCTGGCAGTGCAATACATGGCCTCATGTGCTAGCTCTTGTAGTATGCTAATATATCTTTTCAGAGTCATGTGGCGGATGACTTGCAATGTATATGTACATATACCGAGTATATAAGTATGCGTATACTTGGTATATACATACATATATACTAAGTATGTACATAAGTGGGTGCATATATTTATTTGTAGACATGGATGCATTGTCATACATATACACTCTTTCACACACACACACACACACACACACACACACACATGTTTGAATAGATAATTGCTCGGGCTGGTCTGGTCATCATCGTGCATTGCTTACATATGCAGGTCATAAAAGTCATGAATATTAGACCTTTCCTAAAGTTGTGGCATGAAGATATTGTTTATCCAAGCCAGCCAGGTAGATAGAGATTGGTCTTAAATCTCTTAGTAATTGTGTAGATTTGCAATTATCACATGGTAGAAAGCATATGTATGAGGAAATAAGTTTTCTTGCTGTAGGTTCCGCAATGATTATATAATTATAATTGTATTAGGTCATAGGATGATGATGATGATGACGATGATGATGCTCATGTAGTGTTGTGTAATTTTAATACATCTCACAAAATAGTATTCAATCAGGAGGAAAAATATATCATTACCTGATTTTTATAGGCCGTTAGTGCCAAGAGGAATATTGGGTCCTATTTAGGGAAAAGCTGCTCGCCACCTCATCAAAAATTCATTCAATCTCAAAATGAGTGGTTGGCAGAAAAGTTCATCAGTTGAGCATCATCGCCCACCCAACTTTTATTATCAGTGGAAGCAGCAGCGGCGGCATCAGTAGGAGCAGCAGTGACAGCAGCAGTGGCAACAACATCTGCAGCGGCTACAGTGGCAGCAACAGCTGCTACTGAGGCTACAACGGCAGCAATAGTAGCAACAATGATAGCAGTGGCAACAGCAATAGAAGTGGCAGCAGCAATAGCAGTAGTAGTAGCAATAGCAGGAGTGGCAGCAACAACAATAGCATGAGTAGTAGTAGCAGTGATGGTGGCGGCGGCGGCAGCAGCAACAAATGTTGTATATATGTACATAAACGTACATATATTAATACAATTTTTGTACATATAATACTGTGGTAATATATGTACATATACACTACAGTGTATATGTACATATATACCACAGTATTATATATTTATCAAAATATAACTTTTTTTTATTTGTTTTTTATTATATTTAATGGTTTAAATTTCATGCAGATATGGTACCGCATTGTTCCTCATACGAAGCTTGTATAAGTGAAGGGATTTTCACTAGATATGATGAACCATGACTCGGACAACTTTGTCACAGCAGAAAGATGGTTATCGGAGGAGCAGAGAAAAAGAAAGCAACGTTAATGCATAGATAGATTATATTTTATACATTGTCTGTAGATACATCGATGAATAAAATGAAATACAATTTTGTTATGTTTTTATTTGTATTATGTAAATTATTGAATCAAAATAATTAATTAAATGATTTTATTTTTTATTAATTATAAAGTATTGTTTATAGTTTCAATTTTAATTCAATTTAATATAAAAATATTAAATTATTTAATTAAATATTTTGGAAAATAAAAAAATTTTCTAAAAATGGTTTCATACTAAAAATAGCTAGGGAATTTTCTCTTGCTAATTTAGCTAGGGAATTTTCCCTTGCTTATTTAGCTAGGGAATTTTCCCTTGTTAATTTAGCTAATGAACTTATTATATTAGATAGTGATATTTCTGTCACTAAAACTATAGATAGAGACTATTTCCCTCACTGATTTTTAGTGATGAGCACTTTAGATTAGGAAATCTTCCGTCGTTAATCCATCGTAAAATAAGTTTAGCGACGGAAAACCCGCATTTAGCAAGGGAATTATACCTTGCTAATCTAGCTAGGGAAGTTCCATTAATAATTTAGCAAGGGAAATTAATATTTTAGCTATGGAATTTCAGTCGGTAAAATTTTAGCTAGGGACTCTTTCCCTCACTAATTTTTCTCTACAAATACTTTAGATTGGGAAAGCTTCTATCATTAATTCGTCATTATATCATGTTTTGCAATAGAAAACCCCCATTTAGCTAGGAAATTTTCCTTTGCTATTTGGGATTTTTTTTGTAGTGGATTAACCAATTGATAAATAGATTGATTGATTTATAATTAGATAGATATATAGATAGATAGATAGATAGATACAAAAATAGATAGATCGACATATAGATAAATAGATAGATAGACAAACAATTAGATAGATAGATAGATAGATAAATATACAGATAGATTATTAAATAGTGACATATATAGATAGATCGTAGATTTGATAGACAAATAGATAGACAAATAAATAGACAGATAGATTGATTGATATATGCATAGATAAATAGATAGATAGATAGATAGATAGACATAAAGATAAACACATAGATATACATATAGATAGATAGAAAGATAGATAGACATATAGACAGATAGGTTTATATATAGAGAGATAGATAGATAAATAGATAGTTAGATAGATAGATAGACAAATAGAAAGATAGATTGATAGACATATAAATATTTAGAAAGATAAATAGATATACAAATAGATAAAAAGATATATAAATAGAAAGATATGCATATAGATAAATAGATAGATAGATAAATAGATAGACAAAAAGGTAGATTGAAAGATGGACATACAGACTGACTAACTAACAGTTTAATACATAGAGAGATAGATAGACAGATAGATAAATAGACAGATTGATAGAAAGATTGATAGAAATATTGATAGACAAATTGATAGATTGATTGATAAACATATTGATATATATATATATATAGATGATTTATAAATAGATAGATACATAGATATAAAGACAGATAGACAGACAGATAGATAGATAGATATATCAATTGATTATTAGACGGACAGATAGATTGATAGACAGACAGACAAATCGTTAGACAATTAGATAGATAAAAATATAGATTTTAGAGAGAGAAAAATAGACAACCAGATAGATACATATATAGATTGATAGACATATAGATAGATAGATAGATAGACATATATATAGACACATAGATATACTGATTATTACACACTTAGATAGACAGATATATAGACATATAGAAAAGCTGGTAGATAAACAGATAGATAGATTGATAAATAAATACAAAGTAAGATATATAGATAGAAAGATAGATAGACAAAAAGATAGATTGATAGATTGATATATAGATAGATAAACAGATAGATAGATAGATAGATAGACATATACACTAATAGATAGAAAGATACATTGACATATAGATAGATAGATTGATTGATTAATTAATTGACACATAGATAGATAAAAAGATAGATAGACATACAAATAGATAGATAAATAGATAGATAGATAGATAGATAGATAAACATATTGATTGATTGATTGATTGAAAGATAGATAGAAAGATATACAATAAGATATAGAGATAGATAGACATATAGATAGACAAATAGATAGAGAAAAAAATAGACAAATTGATAGACAAATAGATAGATAGATAGATAAACATATAGATACATAGATATATAGATAAATAGATATATAGAGACATAAATAGATAGATCGATATATAGATATGCAGACAGACAAACAAACAAACAAATAGTCAAGAAGATTGATAGACAGACGGATTGACTGATAGACAAGCAAATAGATAGATACATAGATAGATAGATAGATAGATAGATAGATAAATAGATATATTTATACAAAGATTGATAGATAGATTAATAGATAGATTGAAAGATAGATTGATAGACATATTGATAGAAAGATTGACCAACATATAGATAGATTGATATATAGATTAATAGACATATAGTTAAATACATAGATATATAGATAGAGAGATAGATAGACTGAAAGATTATTAGATAGATAGATAGATAAATAGATAGGCAGATTGATAGATTGAAATATAGATAGATAGGTAGATATAAAGATAGACAGAAAGAGAGACAGTAGAAAGATAGATAAATAAATAGATAGATTGTTAGTTAGTTAGTTATATTGACAGATAGATAGATAGATAGATAGCCATAAAGATATATGGATAGATAGACAAATAGATAAATAGATAGGTAGATAAATCGATAGAAAATAGACATATATATATTGACTTATAAAAAGATTCAGATATAGGCAGATAGAAAGACAGATAGACATATATACAAATTAACACACAAAGAGAGAGATCGAGAACTAGATCATTAGATAGACAGATAGATAGATAGCTTTGTAGCCAATCTTTTAGGAAGTCAGGCAGAGAGATAATCAGGTAGGCAAGTAGATAGTGAGACACACATACATACAAATAAAAAGACAAATAAAGAGACATACAAGCAAACAAACAAACAAAGAGACATACAAATAGACATACAAATAGATAAACAAACAGACATATAGATGTATAGATATATAGATAGTTTGATACACAGATTGACATACAAATAGATTAATTGATTGATAAACAAATAGATAGATAGATAGATAACCAAATAGATATTAAGATATATAGACAGATAGATAGATACATAGACAAATTGATAGATAGAATCATAGATAGATTTATAAATAGATTGATAGATTATTATACTGATTGATAGACATATTGATAAATAGATAGATAGAGATACAAATAGATAGTTAGAAACATAGATAGATAGATAGATAGAGATACAAATAGATAATTAGAAAGATAGATAGATTATTAGACAGATGCATAGATATTTTGATACATAAATATATAGATAGATAGTCAGATAGATAGACAGAAAGATCAATAGACAAATAGATAGATAAATAGATAGATACACAAATATATAGACACATATAGCCATCTATATAGACATATAGATAAACACATAGATAGACATATAGATAAACATATAGATAGACATATAGATAGAAAAATAGATAGATAGAAAGATAGACAGACAGACATATAGATAGATAGATATATAGACCTATTAATAGGCAAATAGATATACTGATAGATAGATATATATACAAATAAATAGTTATAGATAGACAGAAATAAATAAATAAAGATAGATAGATATATAAATAGATAGATAGACAAACAAAAAGATAGATATATAGATAAATAAATAGATAGATAGACATATACACAAATAGATAGATCGGAACACTGACAGACATATAGATTGACTTTTACATAGATAGATAAATAGATAAATAGCTAGTCAGATAGAATGGTAGAAAGTAAAATAGATAGGCAGATATATAGATTGATTAATAGAAAGATTGATAGACAGATTAATAGAAATGTTGATAGGCAGATATTTCTATAGATAGATAGATTGATTTATAATTAGATAAAAATATACATAGATATATAGATAGATATATATACATATAGAAAGTTAGATAGACAACTAGATAGATAGATAGATAGGTAGGTAGAAAGAAAGATAGATAGATAGATAGATAGATTAGCTAGATAGATAGATAGATAGATAAAAAGATAAAAGAATAGATAGATAGATAGATAGACAAATAGATAGACAGATAGACAGACAAATAGATATATAGATAGATAGACAGACTGACAGACTGACAGACTGACAGATAGATAGATAGGTAGATAGATACAGAGATACCTAGATAGATAGAAAGATATATTGATAGATAGATAGTCTGACAAATAGAAAGATAGATAAATATATCGACAGAGATAGATAAATATATAGATATATTGATAGTTAAATAGATAGTCATATAGAAAGAAAGAAAGATAGATAGATAAATAAATAAATAAATCAATATATTGATAGATAAATAGATAGGCAAATAGATAGATCGACAAATAGACAGATAGATAAATAGACTGGTAGGTAGGCAAGTAGTAAGGCAAGCAATCAAGCAGGCAGATAATCAGTCATGCAAAGTAGATAGATAGGCAGGTATAAAGCCAAACAATAAGACAAATAGACAAACAATTGAACAAACAAACAAAGTGATAGACAAACAGTCAAACAAATTGAAAAACACATAGACAAATTGACATATATATAGATAGTTTGATAGACTTTATGATAGACAGATAGATAGACAGATTGATAAACAAATAGATAGATAGATAAATAGACAGATTAATAGACAAATAGATAGACAGATAGATAAATATATAAATAGACAGACATATAGATATATAGATAGATTTTTAGATAGATACATAGATGGATATATAGATTGATAGATTGATAGATTGATAAATAGATAGAGGGATAGACTGATAGATAAATAGATAGATAGAAAGATCGACAAACAAATTGAAAGAAATAAAGAAAGAAAGATATATATATATAGACAAATACAAAGAAATATAGATAGACAATTAGATAGATACACTACAAGAAAAATCCCAAAAAACTATGAAAAATTCCCTAGCTAAATAGGGGGTTTCCATCGCTAAATAGGATATAATGATGAATTAGCAACGAAAGCCTTCCCAAATATAAAGTGTCTGTCACTATAAATTAATGAGGAAAAATGTCCCCTGCTAAAATAATGATTACCCTAGCTAAATTAGCAAGGGAGAAATCCTAGCAATTTTCATTCCAAAACTATTTTAAGAATTAAATTTTTTTTTCAAAAAATTTAATTTAATAATTTAATATTTTTATAGTAAATTGAATAAAAAAAGAAACTAAAAATAATATTCTATAAATAACAAAAAATAAAATCATTTAATACATTATTATGATATAATAGTTTACATAATTAAAACAAAAATATAACCAAATTTTATTACATCTTATTCATCAATCTATCTACCGACAGTGCATAAAATATAATCTATCCATGCATTGACATTGCTTTATCCCTTCACTTTATAATACATATAAAGTGTAGTAATATATGTAAATAAACACTGAGTACATATATACTCAGTATATATGCACATATAATACTCAAGTATTATACGTACGTATACTAAATTTATACATACGTATATACTCAATATATTTGTACGTATATACTTAGTATATACTTATGTATATATTGAGTATTTATATACGTATATACCGAGTATATATGTTCGTATATATTGAGTATATATGTATGTATTTACTCAGTATATACGTACATATATACTAAGTATATACGTATGTATATACTTAAGTATATACTCAGTATATATTTAGTTATATATAGAGTATATGTATGTATATACCTAGTATATACATTCATATATACCAAGTATATATGTACGTATATACATACATACATATATATTGTAGTATATACGTACATATATACTCAGTATATACGTACATATATACTGAGTATATACGTATATATATACTATAGTATATAGGTTTGTATATACTCAGTATATACATACTTATATACTATAGTATATATGTACATATATACTCGGTATCTACATACTTATATAATATGGTATATACGTACTTATATACTTAGTGAATACGTACGAATATACTAAGTATTATATGTATGTATATATAATCACATAGCCTCAGATTACACACACACATGTACTTTCATGCAAATACACATACCATCAAAGACAATAGAAGGAAATGAATATATACGTATGTATATACTGAATATATACATACGCATTTATTGTTGCTTCTACTGCTGCCACTAATAATAAAAGTGGGGTGGGCAATGATGCTATACTGATTAAGTTCCCTACCAACCACTTGTTTTGAGATTGAGTAAGTTTTTGATGACGCGGCGAGCTGCTTTTCCCAAAATAGGACTCGATATTCTTCCTGGCACTTACATCCTATAAAAATCAGGTAATATTATATTTTTCCTTCTGATTGAATATTGTTTTGTGAAATCTAATAAAATTACACGACATTACATGGGCATCATCATCATCATCATTCTACGACCTAGTACAATTAGAACTAATAATTGTAGAACCTACAACTAGAAAAATTATTTCCTCATACATATGCTTTTGACCATGTGATAATTGTATATCTACACAATTACTAAAAGCCTTTATCTACATTTTTTATCTCTGTCTACCAGGCTGGCCTGGACCAGAAATATCTTCATGCTACAGCTTTGGGGAAGGTCTAATATCTATGACTTTTATAACCTACATTGGTAAGCAATTCATGATGATGCCCAGACCAACCCGAACAATTATATATTCAAATGTGTGTGTGTGTGTGTGTGTGTAAATGGGTGTGTATGTATGGCAAAATATACATGTTTACAAATAAATATATGCATCCACTTATGTATATACTAAGTATATACATAGGTTTATACTTTAGTATATACATAGGTATATACTCAGTATATACGTACATATATACCAAGTATATAAGTACGTATATACTATAGTATATATGTACGTATAAACTGAGTATATGTACATATATACTAGGTATTTACATACATATATAGTCAGTATATCCGAACATATATACTCAGTATATACGTACATATATACTCTGAATATACATACATATATACTCAATATATATGTACATATATAGTGTAGTATATATGTACTTATATATTGTAGTATTATATGTAAGTATATATAATCACATAGCCTTAGATGACACCCACACACATGTACTTTCATGCAAATACACATAACATCAAAGTCAACTAATGGAAATAATCTAGGGCTGAAAAAGCACACATATACGTCTCTCAACATGATTAGCATCTTCTAGTTCTTTGTCATCTGGTACTCCCTACAGATAGAGAACATTGTTACACTTGCGCATGGAGCATAACATTATATATTTACAAACCAATAAAGAACACAACCCTATGCCATTGATAAATAGATAGACTAGCACAAGCAAAACCAACTGCCATTTGCTAGAAATTTCACACAATGATATAATAATGAGCATATTTTTAAATTACTGAATCAATATGACTTCAAGATTTCTAGTAAACAATCCATTAAAATATTCTTCTGAGTTACCCAGCTTCATGCATCAGTCCATGGTTAATTATAGGAAAGCTAGAAAGTAACAAATAAAAGAGAAATAGAAGTTGAAATAACAACAGGTTGCATGGTATTGAATTTTTCCACACCTATAGTTTCATTTAGAAATTATAATGGCTATTAACATTTCAACAGTTTAATTGCATTGATGAGCAATAAAAAGTAGTCATAAATCTGAACTGTGAGAACACAGATCTGCACAAAATAAGAGTGTCAAGAACAAACCTGCGTCTTTGTGGGACCTAATTTTTTCATTCATCTCATAGCTTCAGAACCTAAGGTGTTGTTCCCTAGTACCAGGAGGACTAGCCAAGCCTTTTACATACCTAGAATAAGCTAAAATTTTACCCAAAATAGTCCGGGACACACAAACATATTCACAGATATATAAAAATTATAATTATAGACATGAACAAACACAAATCTAAGTTGATAGTCATACAACTTCAACAAATATCTAAAAGATGTCTATCAATGATGTTTAGAGAGAGTGAGTACAAAAATAAAATGTTTAAGAAATAATGAAGATAATAGAAGCTTGGCCTTTTTTTGATCCAGCTGAAATCAGTAAACATGGGACACATGCATTGAAAGGACCGTGGCAATGTCTGAATGCTTTGAATCATATTTTTTTTCATGCGTCTCACATTAAATGACCTGCAAAGATTCATTATAAGGTTAATAAGTAAAGTAAATAATAAAACTAGAATAAAAAAATTTGAAACCTCCAAAAAAATCTCATCATGTTTTGCTTCACATTGACAAAAATCAAAAACAATTCAAAAATAATTCTGATATAAAATCATCCTCATAATTAGTTGGTGCTTTTGTGCTAGCCTCTCCTACGAGGGTTCGTTGCTGGATCTTAGACTATTATCTATCGTGTCAATGCTGCTAACAATTACTCCATATAGGACATCTGCTATTGTATTACATTCTTAATTTCTTTCATCTCATCATTCATTTCTTTAATTTCTTGCTTTTGTCTATCAAATGAGTAATCTTCTCATCCTTCTCTTCTTTCATTTCTTACATTTCTTCCTTCAAATGAGTAATCTACTCTTCCTCCTCTTCTTTTACTTCATGCATTTCTTCCATCAAATTAGTAATCAACTTATCCGTCTCATCTTTCATTTTCCACATTTCTTCTTTCAAAGGAGATATCTATTCATCCTTCTCTTTCATTTATGTCTCCATAACTTCAAAACATTCATTTGATTTAATTACCTGTTGTTCGACCACCTCATCCACCATTGCTATGATAGATGAATTAGAAGCACGCCTGCTACAATGAAATGCCACTCCCTTCGAGCCGATGATGTACACTCGCTACTTCTTATGAACTCCTATTGTATCCAAATAGATAGGATCATAGTCAATTTGTTGAAGATCCATAAAACTCTCAACTTATTGAGAAGCATATAGTTATGTATTTATATATATATAGTTAAACATATAGTTATGTGTGTGTGTGTGTGTGTGTATTTATTTATTTATACAAGTAGTTATATGTATTTATACATAAATATAAACAAAGTTATAAACAAATATATAGATTTACATATATGTATAAATAGTTACAAATATAGGTATATTTAATTATATATAGTTTTATATAGTTATACAAATATTAATATATAATTATACACATATAGATAAACATAATGTTGTATGATGTAATACATGTAATTATAAATATAGTTACATGTGGTTATACATATAGTTTCACATATAGTTAAACTTATATTTATACTTGTAGGTATATTTTTTTTTTCATATAATTTTATATATTTATACATAAATTATGTTTAGGTATAGATATAGTAAAATATTTTTTTATATACTAATATATACAAATATATATAAAATATAAGTTGTAAATTATATAATTAAATATAGTTATGTATAAAGTTTTTATAGTTATACATATAGTAAGATACAATTATTTATAGTTATATATTATTATACATATAATATATATAGTTATAAATAGTTATATATAATTAAACAAATAGTTATATATAGATATATTCATACAAGTAGTTATAAGTAGGTATACATAAATGTATACAAAGCTATAAACAAATATATAGATTTACATATATGCATACATAAATATATACATAGTTACAAATATAGTTATATTTAATTATATATAGCTTTATATAGTTATACAAATATATATAAATAATTAATCACATATAGTTAAACATAATGTTGTATGTTGTTATATAGTAATTATAAATATAGCTACATGTGGTTATACATATAGTTACATATATAATTATACTTATATTTAAACATGTTGGTATAAATATGTTTTTATTTAATTTTATATATGTGTACATATTGTTATCTATAGGTATAGATATAATAAATACATTTTTATATACTAATATATAAAAATGTATATTAAATATATGTTGTTAATTATATATTTATATATAGTTATGTATAATGTTTTTTAGTAATACATTTAGGCAAATATAATCATTTATAATTATATGTTCTTATACCTATAGTATATATAGTGAAAAATAGAGTTTTATATAGTTAAACATATAGCTATATATAGATATATCCATATATGTAGTCATATGTTGTTATACATAAATGTATACAAAGTTATAATCAATCATATAGATTTACATATATGTATGCATATATGTGTTCATAGTTACAAATACAGTTATATTTATTTATATAGAGTGTTACATAGTTAGACAAATATTTATATATAGTTATACACATGTAGTCGAACATAATGTTGTATATTCTTATACATGTAATTATAAATAAAATTACATTTGGTTATACATATAGTTACACATATAGTTATACTTATATTTAACATGTAGATATATATATTTTTTCATATAATTTTATATATTTATACAAATAGTTATATATAGTTATAGATATAGTAAAATACATTCTTATATATTAATATACAAATATGTATATTAAATATATGTTGTAAATTATATATTTAAATATAATTATGTATAAAGCTTTTATAGTTATATATATAGTAAGATACAATTATGTATAGTTATATATTATTATACATATAATATATATAGTTATAAATAGTTATATATAATTAAACATATAGTTATATATAGATATATGCATACAAGTAGTTATAAGTAGTTATACATAAATGTATACAATATTATAAACAAATATTTAGATTTAATTATATGAATACATATATACATATATGTATATATAGTTATAAATATAGTTATATTTAATTATATAGAGTGTTACACAGTTATACAAATATTTATATATAGTTATACACATATAGTTATAAATATATATCACTACAAGAAAATGTTTATTTACGTTGGAAAATTTAGCTAGGGAATAGGGATCAATCCCTAGCTAAAATATGATGGATTAGCTTGGGAATAGCAATTGATTTTTGATTTTTCATTGAAATAAAAATTTGCAATAGATTAGCGATGGAAATGGTCGAATGAAAATCTTCCCTAGCAAATATTTTCGTAAATTTCGCACGAAGAAAAGTAGGAAATTTACCGATGGATTTAGCAATGAAATATTCCTACCTAATTATGAGCGACATATTTTATTGACAGATTTTCTCGACTAATTAGATCCCGACATTATCTACTGCTAATATTTTTGTAAATTCCGCACAAAGAAAAGCGAGAAATTTAGCGATAGATTTTGCCTAGCTAATTAGATCCGACAAAGTCCGTCGCTAATATTTGCATAAATTCCACGCAAAAAAAGTGGAGAATTTAGCGACAGATTATCCATAGCTAATTTAAATCCATCACAAAATAATTATCTGAATTTATTTTTTTATGAGTTTATATATAATGTTAGTGATAATTCCTTTAATGTTTATTTTCTCAAAATATATGCATTTAGCTAGAGATAATTCCCTAGCTATTTGGGTTAGTTATAATTTTCATCGCTAATATTTAATGATTTTTTTATGCATCATTTATTTTATTATTTTATATAATTTTTTATATTAAAGGTATATCATGGTCTATAGATGAGCAATCCTTTAAAGATACAATCTCCTCATATAATAATACAAAATGATATTAAAAAAAATTAATAAATATATAAATACGAATAAAAATATATATTAAATATGATTAAAATAAAGATTTTTTGATTATAATTTAATTACAAAATTATACTAAATTTTTTCTAAAATATTTATTTATGATATTTAAATATTTTTATTAAAAAACATTATATAATTTATTATATAATTATAAAATTTTAAAAATATTTTAATTAGTAAAAAATCAATTAAAATTACCACTAATAAAAAACTAAAATAAACAATTGTTTGATTAATTAAAAAATTTTTAAAAATATATGAATAAACGAATAAACAAGTAAATATTTATAAAAATAAATTTATAAAATAATATTTTTATGATATAGAAATATTTTAAAAATATAATGACTAAAAGATTTGAAATTTTTGATTTATAAAAAAAATTTAAATTTTTCATAAAATATCAAAGAAAAAAAGTTGATATTTTAAGATTAATATATTGATGTTTTTAATTACATCAAAATAATTTTGATTATTTAAAAAATTAATATTTTAGTGTAGTTATTAAATGAACACTTCAAACATTAAAATTTATATTGACTAAAAAATTCAAATTTTATACTTTTATAATTATTTCATATTATATTAATAAAAAATAAATACGATTCTTATAAATTTATAACCATTATATATATATATATGAATACTTATTATTATATAATATTATTTTATTTATTTATTAAATAATATCATTTATGATTAAATAAAAATCTATTTCAATTATTTTATTTTAATTATTTAATTTTTATAATTTTATTTGTCTTATTTTATTGTATTTTATTTTATATATATTTACTTCCATTTTAGTATTTATATAAGGTTTCATTGAAAAAAAAATTCTAAGTCATTAACACTTGGCACTTTTTCAATCTTTCAAATGACGAAGGAGAGGCGAGACGTGACTATGGAAACAACCTAAATCTCTCTTCTTGTTACCATGTAATATTATCATTGTTCTTCTCCTTCGGAATGCTATATACATATCTCCGTCTTTCTCAATTTAATTACCACTAACATATTTTTATTTTTACTAACAAATTAAAGTATTACCTTTTTTTATTTTCCCCCAATTTTTCTTGTTTTTTCTTCTATTTAATATCACATATATAATTTTGACTCTACAATATTAATAAAACAATAAATTATCAGTGTAATCTTTGTTTTCTTTACTATTTAAATTTTAGGGTTTTATTGATTTCAAATACTAAATGTTTGCATTTGGTTTATCCTTCTATAACTTAAGAAATTAAATAATGCTTTATGTTTTCTGCTTCTATAACTTAAGAAAAAACAAACTTAATGTTAATGGGTTCTATTTTTGTTGTCTCCGAATATATTATAAATAAATAACAGTATATATAAACTTTTATATATTTATATAATCATATGAAATTATATATAAATGTCAATACATTAATATATATAAAAGTATTATTTTATATTTTAACACTAATATGTTTATATTGACATTAACTGTTATATATAAATATATATATAAATATATATATAAATATATATATATATATATGTGTGTGTGTGTGTGTGTGTGTGTGTGTGTGTGTGTGTGTGTATTAATGTTTATAAATATTTATAAAATATTTACATAAAACTATCCATTTATATAATATTTTATATTAAAATTATATTACATAAAATGTTTATGCATTTTTGTAAAAATTTATATAACATATTAATTTTTATATAAATATAGAATATTTATAATGTTTATATAAATGTGATATATATACTATATAAAGTTTATATAAGTGTTACATATATATAATTATATATAAGGAATATTAAAAAAAATATTTTAAACACAAATATTATATCTAAACACTTGTTTAATTATATAATCATATTCCATTATATATAAAAGTATTTATAACTATATTTATAATTAAGTAAACTATTTATATAACTATATTTATAACTATACATAACTAATTTTGAAACTATATAATAATGTATAACTATATGTATAATTTTATATAACTATATTTCTAACATAATATACTTTATGTATAATAATATATAACTATATATGATTATATTTTACTAAATGTATACCTATATAAATGTTATATATAATTATATCTTTAACAACATACATATTTATAACTATGTGTATAACTATATATAAATATTTGTATAACTATGTAATATTCTATATAATTAAATATAACTATATTTGTAACTATGTATACATATATGTATTGATATAATTAAATCTCTTTATTTGTTTATAAACTTTGTATACATTTATGTATAACTATGTATGATTACTTGTATGAATATATATATATATATATATAACTATATGTTTAACTATATATAACTCTATTTTTAACTATATATACTATAGGTATAATAACTTATAACTATAAATAATTGTCTTTGACTATATGTATAACTATAAAAATATCATACATAACTATATTAAAATATATAATTACCAACATATATTTAATAAACATTTTTATATATTATTATAAAAATATATATTTTAGTATATTTATACCTATACATAACAATATGTATAAATATATGAAATTAAATTAAAAATATATATATACCTACATGTATAAATATAAGTTAAACTATATGTTTAACTATATGTATAACCACATGTAACTATATTTATAATTACATGTATAACAACATACAACATTATGTTTAATTATATGTGTACAACTATATATAAATATTTGTATAACAAAATAAAACTTTATATAAATAAATATAACTATATTTTTAACTATTTATACATATATGTATACATATATGTAAATCTGTATATTTATTAATAACTTTGTATACATTTATGTATAACTACATCTAACTACTCGTATGAAGATATATATATATATATATATATATATATATATATATATATATATAACTAAATAAATGTATAATAACATACTATATATTTTTTAACTATTTATAACAAAATAATTGTGTGTGTGTGTGTAAAACTAAATGTTTAATGATATATACTTTTTTATAACTATATATACTATATATATAATAACATATAACTATAAATCATTGTATCTTATTATATGTATAACTATAAAAACTTTATACATAACTATATTTAAATATATAATTAACAACATATATTTAATATACATTTTTATATATTAGTATAAAAAATGTATTTTTGTATATCTATACCTATACATAACTATATGTATAAATATATGAAATTATATGAAAAATTATATATACATACATGTATAAATATTAGTTTAATTATACATGTAAATATATGTATAACCACATGTAACAATTTTTATAATTATATGTTTAAAAACATACAACATAATGTTTAACTATATGTGTATAACTATATATAAATATTTATATAACTATAAAAACCTCTATATAAATAAATATAACTTTATTTTTAATTCTATATACATATTTGTAAATCTATATAATTGTTTATAATAGTGTATAAAATTATCTATAACTACATATAACTACTTGTATGAATATATATATATATATATATATATATGTGTGTGTGTGTGTGTGTGTGTGTGTGTGTGTGTGTGTGTGTGTGTGTGTGTGTGTGTGTGTGTATACATATATACAACTAAATGTTTAATTATATATAACTCTTTATAACTATATATACTATATGTATACTAACACATAATAATAAATGGGATTATACTAATTTGTTGTACTAACTTGAAATTAAATGACAAAAGATATAATATCAACAAAATGTTAGCACATAACATGAGAGTGTCCATTGGTCTAGCTCATATTTGGGATAATACAAATAAGGGTGGTCGCACTCTTACCTAATCCCACCCCTTGGGCCTCAGGCTTATATATGAACTTATGTATGACAAAATATGTAATATTTTATAGGTGTGTATAGAAGAAAATTTTTTATTGTTTTATGTAATTCTTCATTCTAACACCGCATTCTATGTGTGTCTTCCTCTCCCTCTTTCATTAGTTCTTTCATTCTCTTGCTTTTTTTTACGTGTCACTCTCTCTTTCTTGTTATTTTCTTTCTCCCTCTCCTTTCTTGCGTGTTCTCTCTCTCCATCTCTCACTCTCCCTCTTTCTCCCTCTTTCTCTCTCCATATCTCCCCCTTCTCTCTCTCTCTCTCTCCCCCCTTTCTCTCTCTCTCTCCCCCCTTTCTCTCTCTCTCTCTCCCACTTTCTCTCTCTCTCTCTCTCTCTCCCACTTTCTCTCTCTCTCTCTCCCCCTTTCTTTCTCTCTCTCTCCCACTCTCTTTCTCTCTGTCTCCCTCTCTCCCACTTTCTCTCACTCACTCTCTCTCTCTCCCACTTTCTCTCTCTCTCCCTCCCTCACTCCATTTCTCTCCCCCCACTCTCTCCCCTTTCGCTCTCTCTCTCTCTCTCTCCATCTCTCCCTCTCCCCCTTAAACTTTAAATTTCTTTCTTTTTGCTTTATTTTTTTGTGCATTATCATATTTTGCTCCCTTTATATAGTAATAGCCTAATATCTCTTAATTTTTATCATGCTATAAATTGCTTTATCTATTCATGTATATTCAACAAATGCATTGCCTTGATATTCATGATATTTAATTTTTAAATATTAATATGTAAGTAATTTTATTTAATTATTAGTATATTTTGAATTAATTGAATGTTTAATCTAAAATAATATTCGAGCATTATTCTTTGCAAATAAAACAGTATAAAATGAGTTCAAATCATTAGTGGATGTACAAAAGATATATGAATGGAATTTTGAATAATGATTTTTTGAGTGGGCTTGAAAGTTTCTTCAATTTTGCATGTAGTCAATCGAGATGGATGGATGGAGAAAAAAATTAAGTGTCCATGTAATCATCACAAGTGTCAAAATATCTTTTTTCATGATGTATACACTATAATATATCATTTGGCTAAATATGACTTTGTGCCAAATTATTTTGTTTAGATTTATCATGGGAAAAGTATAATGGCTCTGAACATTAACCAAAATGAGGGTACAGAATCATTTGTTTTTGGTAAAGAAGCATCAAATAGATACCATCGAATGATCATAGAAGATGTTGGTGCTGACTTCAATATGGATACATGGATGAACCACCTAATCCTAAATCTGAGAAATTTTATGAAATGCTTAAAGCTACAGATAATGAGTTGTGGTCTGATTATAAAACACATTCGCAATTATTACTTGTAGCTCGACTTATGAGTATTAAGTTAGAAAATCATATGTATGAGAAATTATTTGATCAGGTGACATAACTGATGAAGGAGATTGTTCCGGATAATAATTTGGTCACTAACAACTTTTACAACACTAAGAAGTTACTATGAGGAATGGGTCTTCCAGTGGAAAAACTTGATTGTTGTTTTAATAGATGTATGTTATATTGGGGTGGTGATAGTGAATTAATTAGCTGTAAGTTTTGTGATTATCCTCGGTTTAAAAAGGTATCTTGTGTTGTAGATATACAACAAAAATTAAAAGTTGCATTTAAGAAGATGTATTATTTTCTTTTAATTCCTAGGTTGTAGAGACTATGCGCATCAAATGCTACAAAAAATGATATGAGGTGGCATTCTGAGCATGAGGTTGAAGAAGGGGTAAGGCTTCATCCATTAGATTCTCTTGCTTGGAAGTATTTTAATCATATACATCAAGATTTTGTTGCTGAGAGTAGAAATGTGAGATTGGGTCTCTGAATTAATGGATTTCAACCTTTTGGGCAATCTAGACAATAGTATTCAACATGGCCAGTGATAGTGACACCTTATAATTTGCCTACGTGGTTGTGTATGAAGAAGCAATATATATTTTTTGTCAATAATGGTTCCAGGGCCAAAAATCCATAAGACATGCTAGATGTTTTCTTTTAGCCTCTTATAACATAGTAAATCATTTGTGGGATGTTGGCGTGAATACATATAATATCTCAAAGAAGTGAAATTTCATAATGTGGGTGGCCCTTATGTGGATGGTAAGTAACTTTCATGCATATTCAATATTATCTGGCTGGAGTACTACAGGATGATTTGCATGCCCATATTGCATGAAAAAGTCTGATACATATAACCTCAAATTTAGTGGTAAATAGTCATTGTTTGATAACCATAGTAAGTTTCTACATACGAATCATCCATTTTGAAGAAATAGAACTACATTTCGAAAAATAAAACTACGCTGACAGTTACACTAGCAGTTCATTCAAGAGATGATATTATGACAGAGATTTAGAGTTTGGGCTTGAAGAAGATAACTGAAATGAAAGCCACCTAGAAATAATGGATCAATATGCAAAATATTTGATAGGAGGAAATGTAGTATATTTTTATACTTGCCATATTGGAAGTCCAATTTAATTCGTGAAAACTTGGATGTAATGCATATCGAAAAAAATGAGTTTGAAATTGTTTTCAATACTGTACTTACTGTCGACGGAAAAATAAAAGATACTTTAAAATCAAGTCAAGAGATGAATGATTACTGTAGGCATTCTGAATTGAAACTAAACGAGGCAATAGGAAAATTCCTTAAAGCTCATTACACACTTGATAAGAAGGGAAGACGGGTATTGTGTGATGGTCTAAACATTTAAAATTCTTTGATGGATATGTGTCAAATATGGGTAGATGCTTGGATATGAAGAATCTTAAGTTATTTGGAATGAAAATTCATGACTGTCATGTCTTTATGTAGAGATTAATACCAATTGCATTCTATGAATTACTTCCCCTAAGTATTTAGAAGGTCATTACATAACTTAGTTTGTTTTTGAAACAACTAACCACAACCACAATCAAAATAGATGACATTGCGAGGCTTGAGAATGATATTCCACTTATTCTTTGTAAGCTTGAATAGAATTCCCATTGAGTTTTTTTTGACTCAATGGAGCATTTGCCAATCCATTTGGCATATGAAGCAAGAATAATAGGGTCAGTGCAATACAGGTGGATGAATCCTTTTGAGAGGTAAATATATATAATTAGCTGTGTTTTATTATTTCATACATAAATTAATATTGTAATTTAATATTATTGAAACCTAACATTGTGGTTGTAGGTATCTTCGTAAGTTGAAATTGAATCTTAGAAATAAAGAAAAAGTTGGAGGTTCAATTTGTAATGCATATTTAGTAGAAGAAGCATTATCATTTTGTTCTTATTATTTTGAGGATCATATCAATACAAAGAATAGAAATGTGCCTCGGAATGATAAAGGTCATGTGATTGTAGAAGATGATTCTATGGACAAACTATCTATCTTCAAGCACCCTAGAAGAGCATTTGGAAGAGCAAAAAAAGATTTATGACAAATAAAGATTACAAAGCAACTTAGAGCTACATTTTACTTAATTATAAGGAGGTTGTACCATATATTGAGTATGTATACCAAAAAAGGTTGCATGTTTAATCATAGTTTAACTTTGTCCTTAATGGGAATAATATAAAATTGATATACATTTTTCTCTCTTTTATATATATGTAGTATTTATATTGAGCAGTTAAAAAATATGCAACTAGTAATTTTATCATTGATGTCGATTATATGCTAGAAACTGAATTTGCAAATTTGTTAAAAATTATGTGAGAATTATTAAGTTTTAAATTTTTTGAATTATTTAATTTATTAGCATCCTTTACTTGTTAACATCATTTGTTTAATTTTTGTCACAGGAAAATGATCATTCAAATGGAAATTCAAATATTTTAATTCAGAATCTAAGTAAAGGACCATTTAGATATGTGACAACATATCCTGATATTTTGTCAATAAATATAAATTTCAGACAATCGGGCACGGTTCTTCTAAAACAACAATGAATAGTGGTGTATGCATTAAAGACTCAGGTTATAGTATATATGAGATTGATTATTATGGTCAACTCACAGAAGTTATTGAGTTAGAGTATCCTGGACTCAAAAATAATATGATTGTATTATTATAGTGTGAGTGGTTCGATCCTACACGAAATGTGGGTATAAAGATTCATTAAGATTAGAAGTTAGTGGATGTTAACCATAAACATAGATATAATCGATATGAGCCATTTATTATGGCAGTTCAAGCCACTCAAGTATATTTTTATACATATTTGAGTTTATCTCATGATAAGAGTGATTAGTGGTCGATTTGCAAAATCAAAGCTTGATCAAATTTTGAAGTACCAACATCTCAGAAAAGAAGTGCAGACTTAGCTATTGCACCCGCTGTCCAAGAAGTTGAGATAAATAATATTGAAGATTATCAATTTATGAAGATCTAGAAAATTTATGTGACTCAAATGGTGGCCTAATAGAAATTGAAGATTATCAATTTCTATATAAAGATAAGTTGAACTTCCATCAGATTAGACGAAATGTCACAAGATCCTTTGGAGCATGATAATGATGCCGATAATTAAACTGTTATAATTCTATTATAATATTAAACTATAAAATACTTTCCATATTTTTTTGAAATTTATTGATGTGTTTTATTCTAAAATGAATGGTTGTTCATCATATCTTTGTTATTTGTTCTTTATTTTGTTTGTACTGCAGATGGTGCGTAAAGGACGTGGTTGTGGATGCAAAAATGAACCAAATTCATCTAGTATTTTACATCATGTTGCAAATTCAGTACCATCTCATACCCACCATATCTAGACTTCAAAATCATAATAACCATCTCCATTTTCATCACCATCACAATCATTAAGGCACTTACTATCACCTTTATCAGATATTAGCCTACCACCCATTGTCCTTCCTACATATACTTTTGATCAATCTCTATTTTCTACGGCATATTTTACACCGATAGTTCCCCCATTTACAAAACCATCAACATCATCAAATGCTGTGCTTTCATTTGCATTCAGTGCTAAGTTAGGAATTGAGATTATGAATGGGGGGTATAAGAAATATGTAAATTTGACTTTAATAAAATATTTTGATGTTACCACTAGTTGTTTTTTTATTATAGTTATGATTTTCTAATTTTCAATGTTATTTATTTATTTGTATAGCTTTATTCCATCTCACAAGTGTTAGAGTTTAATTACAAAGACTTTCAAGAAAATGGTTGATTCTAAAGCATTCTCGTGGAAGAAAGAGTTCTGAATCGACAAAAGAGTCTTATTTTAATGACTTTTAGATAAAAATAACGAAACTAAAGCATTGAAAATTAATAATCTAATTAGTTAACTATTATATTAGTTATTATTCAAGCTGTAAATAATTATGTCCTTGTTATTAATATAAATTCTTTTGTGATTTTTCTATATATAGAATAAGTACACATGGGCACCCAAATTTGATGGGAAGATAAAGTATTATGGGAGAGCAAAGCTACTGAATGGTATTCTGATTTTCTCCATAAATTGAAGAATAAAAAAGAACGGCCTGATTATATATCCGAGGATGACTGGACCGAGTGGCTAAAGTATTGGGAAGAGCCAGATGTGAAGAAAAAATCGGAGATCGCCAGTAAAAATCGATTAATTGAGATAGCCGGACTAGGTAAAAGAATCTCTCGACATACAGGAGAGTCAAAGTCAAGCATAGTGCATGCTCAAGATTTGGTACAATTTTAATATTTAGAATATTTATATATTTAGTGGTTGTCCTAATAGTCTAAATAAATCAAATTTGTGCATAGTTTTATTAATTTTGTTAAAATTTTTTACCATTTGTTATTTTAACTTTATAAATACATTTTCTAAAAGATACATGTAAAGAAGCAGATGGTCAGTTTATTGACAACAAGTCTAAGATGATTACCGTATGAATCTATTATATTAATAAAATTTTATTTTACTACAGTAAATTTTGAAAGTTGTTTGGAATGCAATATATTCAATTTATTTTATGTATATCTAAAATAGTATATATCTCTGTTTTATCTCAGGAACTCATGGAGAAATGTGTGACAGCTGCTTATTAACAAGTTGAGGGTTCTATGAATCTTCAACGAATTGCTATGATTCTATTTATTTGGAGACCATAAGAGGTCATAAAAAGCCACAAGCGTACGACATCGGCTCGAAGGGAGTGACATTTTGTTGTTGTAGTCAAACAACAAGTAATGAAAACAAATGAACGTATTGAAGTTATGGAGACCGAAATGATAGAGAAGAATGAGCAGTTATATCATGTGAAGGAAGAAATAGATGAAATGAAAGAAAAGAAGGATGAGTAGATTACTAATTTGAAGGAAGAATGTAGGAAATGAAAGAAAAGAATGATGAGAAGATTACTAATTTGATGGAAGAAATGCAAGAAATTAAAGAAATGAATGATGAGATGAAAGATATTAAGAATGTAATGTAACATCAAATGTCTTATATGGAGTCATACTTAGTGTCATTGATGCGGCCGATAGCATTCTGAGATCCAGCTGCATAATCTTGTAGGAGAGGCTAGCCCAAAATCCCAAGACTAATTATAAGGATGATTTCATATCAGAATTATTTCTGAACTATTTTTGATTTTTGTCTATGTGTAGCAAAACATAATGAGATTTTATTGGAGGTTTCAAATTTTTTTATTCTGGTTTTATTCATTGCTTTTCCAATTAACCTAATAATGAATCTTTGTAGGACATCTGATGTGAGATGCATAAAAAAATTCTGATTCAAAGCATTCAGATATTGCCATGGTCCTTACAATGCATGGGTCCCATATTTACCGATTTCAGCTGGATCAAAAGGTGGCTGAGCTTCTATTATCTTCATTATTCATAAAACATTATATTTTTGCATTCTCTTTCTCTCTAAACATAATTTCTGTACATCTTTTAGATATTTGTTGAAGTTGTATGACTATCAACGTAGATTTGTGTTTGTTCATGTCTATTATTACTATTTTTATATATCTATGAATATGTTTGTGTGTCCCTGAATATTTTGGGGAGAAATTTAGCATATAATAGGTATATAAAAGTATTGGATAGTCTTCTTGGTGCTAGGAATAGAACCTTAGCTTCTGAAGCTATGAGATGAATAAAAAATTTCTAGTCCCACACAAATGCAGGTTTGTTCTTGACACTCTTATTAGTGCAGATCTACGTTCTCATGTGCATTGTATTTTTTTCTCATTTTTTTCTTTGTTTCTTTCAGGTTTTCTTGCTTTGGTGGATTCCTATATGAACCTACAAGTATGAAAAATTCAATACCACACATCTTGTTTTCATTTCAATTTCTATTTCTCTTTTATTTGGCACTTTCTAATATTCTTATAATTAACCTTAACTGATGCGTGATGCTGGGCAACACAGAAGAATATTTTGATGGGCAGTTCACTATAAATCCTGGAGTAATCTTGATTCAATTTAAAAATAAGCTCATGCTTATCTCACTGTGTAAAATTTCTAGCAAATGGCAATTGGTATTGCATGCACTAGTCTATCTATTTATTAGTGGCATGGTGTTGTGTTTTTATTGGTTTGTAAATCTACTATTGTTATGCTCCATGCGCAGGTGTAACAATGTTCTCTATCTACATGGAGTACCAGAGGACAAAGAACTAAAAGATGCTGACCATCCCTAAGAGCCCTATATGTGTGATTTTAAGCTCTAGTTTCGTTCTTGCATTAATTTCATTATCAAACTGATTCAGATTTTTTCTTCAACATCCTTTGAAGAAGTATTCAACAACATGTATAAGTACATTGATAGGCTTTTCTTTGACATCCTTTACTTATGAATTATTTGTGCTTTAAATTATGTTTGTAGATAGGGTTTCACCCTACGCTAAAATGAATAGGCAACGAAGAAGATTCTTCCTAATACCAAAAGACAATGAAATTGACATGGGGTTCTTCTCCCTCCTATGTTCTTAGAGCTCTTGCACGATATAGAGTTAGTCTAAGCATTTAGTTTCAGGCCCTTTTATCTTCTTCAATAATGTGTTTCTAGCATTACATTGGGCGTGTTACATGTCATTCTATCCAATTCTAATGTCAAGGGGGAAGGCGAGCACAATTTAATATCTTTTATTCCCCTACAGCGTAGACTTCCTGATTATAATCAAAATTGATAACACTGCTTTATGGTCTGGCATGCAAATTTCATTACATAATGAAATTGAAGATTTCTAACTTCCATTGTTACACGCTTAAATCTTGTTCTTCTAAATCACTTTTAATTTCTGAATATTAATGAATGTTTGAGTGCAATATGCTGATCTGATAATGCAACCAATAAAGTTCAAATATTAAAAGAGGTAAACATGTATTAAAATGCTCTAGCTAGTTCCTTTTGCTTTTGAAATTAATTGGCATTAAAATATAAACGAGTTTTTTGGATCATCATTGATAAGATGTGTTCATACAAGAGCAGAGAGAGAAGTCGTTGTGAATCAGTTGTAGAAGCCAAAACTAGGCCTCCAGGAGCCAATTCAAGTATGGCATAGTCGAGATGGTGGTTTAAACAAGCTGTAAAGGCTGACAAAAACATTTCTTTCATCAACAAGCAAGAAAGTAAATCTTTCATTAAAAGACCTTATCAGGTATGATGATTTCAGAGACCTATATAAACATCACCCCAAATATTACTTTTCTATATGGTCAATACTTATTCAATTCCATTTCTCTTTACATCCGTAGCTTCTTCGTGTCTGGATCCTCAGAGAACATTTGGAGATCTCTGATCTTCAGAGATCAGATTTATAGGTGAAGATCTCTAATCTTGCAAAGAAATTGAAGGAGATCAACTTTGAGCGCATAGTTGATGATTTTATCTTCCTATGTTTTTTTGTAATAAATGATTTTCTTCCCCACATGTCCTCCTTGGAAATCCATGAGGTTTTTCACTGAGCTTTTATTAGAAAACAAAGATTTAGAGGAGCTAATTCAAGATAACAAACTGAAATTAGTGATCATAAAAAATACTCAGTACATACATATGTATATACCAAGTATATACGTACGTATGTACTAAGTATATACGTACGTATATACTCAGTATATATATATATATATATATATATATATATATATTGCAGTATATGTACATATAATACTATAGTATTTTATGGACATATATACTAAGTATATATGTACTCAGTATATATGTATATATAATACTATAGTTTATATGTACATATACTACAGTAATATATGTAACCAGTGAAATGCTAGTATATATGTACATATACACTGTAGTATATATGTACATATATACCGTAGTATTATAAATTTATAATAACATAACTTTATTTATTTATTTTGATTTGATTGACTCATTTAAATTTCGTACTGATATGGTATCACATTGTTTCCCATACGAAGCTTGTATAAGTGAAGAGATTTTTTACTAGACATGACGCACCACGACTTGGACAGCTTTGTCACAGCAGAAAGATAGTGATCAGAGGAGCTGAGAGAGAGAAAGCAACACAAATGCACGGATTGATTTTACTTTATGCACTGTCGGTAGATACATTGATGAATAAGATGTAATATAATTATGTAGTTAAAAATATAATTATATATAATAGTTATATAGTTATACATTTAGTAAAATACAATTATATATAGTTATATATTATTATACATATAGTATATTTTGTTAGAAAAATAGTTATATAGAATTATACATATAGTTATACATTATTATATAGTTAAAAATTAAGTTATGTATAGTTATATATATAGTTATAAATACTTTTATATATAATGGTAGATGATTATATAATTAAACAAGTGTTTAGATATAATATTTGTGTTTAAAATATTTTTATAAATATTACTTATATATAATTATATATGTAACCCTTTTATAAATATTATATAGTATATATATCACATTTATATAGACATTATAAATATTTTATATTTATATAAAAATAAATATGTTATATAAATGTTTACCCAAATGTATAAACATTTTATGTAATATAATTGTTAATAAAAAATTTTATAAATAGATAGTTTTATGTAAATATTGTATAGATATGTATAAACATCAATACATATGTATAAATATTTATATATAACATTATATCTTAATATAAACAAATTAGTGTTTCAATATAATTTAATACATTTATATATATTAAAGTATAGACATTTATTTATAATGTCATATGATTATATAAATGTATAAAAGTTTATATATACTATTATCTATTTATAATATATTCGGAGACAAAAAAATAGAACCCTTTAATATTAATTTTGTTTTTTCTTAAGTTACAGAAGCGGAAAACATCAAACATTATTTATTTTCTTAAGTTACAGAAGGAGAAAACAAAATGCAAACATTTAGTATTTGAAATCAATAAAATCCTAAAAATTTAAATAGTAAAAGAACAAAGATTATAGTGATGATTTATTGTTTCATTAATGGTGTAGAGTCAAAATCATATAGTTGATATGAAAAGAGAAGCAAAAAGAAGGAAAATTGGGGGGAAAAAAAAGTTAATATCCAAATATTTTGTAAAAATGAAAATCCACTAGTGATAATCAAATTGAGAGAGACAGAGATATGTAGATAACATTCTGAAGGAGAAGAACAATGATAATATAATGCAGTAACAAGAATAGATAGATTTAGGTTTCTCTTGTAGTCGTGTTTTGCCTCTCCTTCGTGGTTTGAAAGATTGAAAAATTGCTAAGTGTTATTGACTTAGCATTTTTTTTTCAATGAAACCATATATAAATACTAAAATGGATGTAAACATATATAAAATAAAATACAATATAATAAGACTAACATAAAATTATAAAAATAAATAATTTAAATAAAATAATGTAAATATAATAATTGAAATATATTTTTATTTAAGAATAAATGATATTATTTAATAAACAAATAAAATAATATAATATAATAATAATGTATGCATATATATATTATATGGTTATAAATTTATAAGAATACAATTTAATTTTTATTAATATAATAATAAATAATTATAAAAGCATAAAATTTGAATTTATTAATCATTATAAATTTTAATGTTTGAAATGTTCATTTAATAACGACACTGTAATATTAATTTATTAAATCATCAAATTTTTTTTGATATAATTAAAACATCAATATAATAATCTTAAAATATCAACTTATTTTTTTTAAAATTTATTAAAAATTTAAATTTTTTTTATAATTCAAAAATTTCAAATCTTTTAGTCATTATATGTTTAAAAATTTCCAACAATTATAAAAATATTATTTTATACTTTTATTTTTATAAATATTTTCTAGTTTATTTGTTTATTGATATATTTTTAAAATTATTTTTATTTAACCAAACAATTGTTTATTTTAGTTTTTTTATTAGTAGTAATTTATTTTATTAATTAAAATATTATAATTATATAATAAATTATATAATGTTTGTAAATAAAGTTTAATTTTATTAAATTATATAATAAATTATATAACAAATATTTAAATATTATAAATAAATATATCAAAAAAAATAAAGTTTAATTTTTTTAATAAATTATAATCAAGAAATAGTTATTTTAGTTATATTTAATATAAATTTTATTCGTATTACATATTCATTAAATTTTATTATAATATAATATTTTTATTATTATATGAGGAGATTGTATCTTTCAAGGATCTCTCATCTATAGACCATGAAATATATACCTTTAATATTAAAAATTATATAAAATTTTAAAATAAATAATGCTTAAAAAATTTCATTAAAGATTAGTGACAAAAATTATAACGAATCTAAATAGTTAGGGAAAAATCTTTAGCTAAATACATATATTTGAGAAAATAAATATTTAAGGAATATCGCTTCCAATTATATATAAAATCATAAAAAAATAAATTCAAATAATTATTTAGTTACGAATTTAAATTAGCAAAGAAAATTTCGTTGCTAAATCCGTCGCTAAATTTCCCACTTTTTTGCGAGGAATTTATGAAAATTTTTGTGACGAATTATGCCTGGATATAATTAGCTAGGGAACATCTTTGGTAAATCCGTCACTAATAATTAGCTAGAGAAAATTCAAATGCTAACTCCATTACTAAATTCCTAATCCATCACTAAAATTCATCGCTAATAATTAGATATGAAAATTTCATTGCAAAATCCATCGCTAAATTACCTGATTTTCATTGTGTGAAAATTTACGAAAAAATAGTGACGAAAAATTTTCATTCAACCAATTCCGTCGCTAATCCATTACTATCCGTCAAAATTTTTTATTTCAAAGTAAAATTAGAAATCCCCTGCTATTCCCTAGCTAATCCCTCACAATTTAGCTAGGGATTGATTCATAACTAAATTTTCCTATCTAAATTAATATTTTCTTATAGTGATAGATAAATAGATAGATAGACAGATATATAGACAGAAAGATAGACATATAGATAGAAAGATAGATGCACAGATAGAAGATAGATAGATAGATAGATAGATAGATAGATAAACATATAGATAGATAGATAGATAGATAAATATATAGACATATAGACAAATAGACATGCAAGAAGGCTAAGAAATAGATAGACATACTTATATATAGATAGATAGGAAAATAGATAGATAGACATATAGAATGTTAGAAAGAAAGAAAGAAAGATAGATAGATATATAGATAGATAAATATATAAATTAATAGAAAGATTGATAGAAGATTGATTGATTGACAGATAGATAGATAGATTGATAAACAGATTTATAGATAAATAGATTGATTGATTGATAATTAGGTAGATAAGTACATAGAGATATAGATATATAGAAAGACATATAGATAGACAGATAGACAGATAGACAAACAGATAGATAGATATATAGATAGATATGTAGATATATATATAGACAAATAAATAGAAAAATAAATAGATAGATAGTCTTATACATAGAAAAATAGATAGACAGATAGATATATAGATAGATAGATAGACAAATAGATATGTAGATATATATATATATATATATATATAGACAGATAGATAGAAACACATATAGATATATAGAAAGATAGATAGATAGACAGGTAGAAAGACAAATACATAGATATATAGATAAATAGATTGATATTTTGATAGATAGATAGATAGGTAAACAGATAGACAGATCGATAAACATAAAGATAGATAGATAGATAAATATATAGATATAGAGATAGATAGACACATAGATAATCAGATAGAAAGACAAATAGATAGACAGATATATATATATATATATATAGATTGAGAGATTAATAGACAGATAGACAAAAAGATAAACCAGATAGATAGGCATATTAATTAAAGATAGATAAATAGACAAACAAATAGATTGTTAGAAGTCTGATAGACAAATATATAGGTAGATAGAGTGACAGATAGATAGCTAGAACAATAGACAGATTGAAAGATAAAAAATAGATAGATATATAGATTTACAGAATGATAAATACATTGATAGACACATAGGTAAATAGATAGAAATATATATTAATAGATTGAAAGAAATTTTGATAGGCAGCTTGATACACAAATTGATTGATAGATAGCTAGATATATAGATAGATAGATATATTGAAAGATTTTAATATATATATATATATATATATATATTGATAGACATATAGATAGATAGATAAATAGATATATTCATAGATTGATAGATAGTTAGATAGATATAAAGACAAATAGATATACACATAAATAGTTTGAAATAAAGTTAGTTGGACAGATTGATAAACACATTGATAGACAGATGGATACATAGTTAGATAGATATATAGATAGACAGATAGACAGATAGACAGATGGATTGATTAATAGTTAGACATATATATAGCTAGAAATATATAAATATAGGTAGAAAATCAAAGAGATTGACAGATAGAAATATATACAGACAGATAGATAGAAATAAAGTTACATAGTTATATAGACAAAATAATAGATATATTTATAGTGAGATAATTAGATTGATATAAATAAAAAGATAAATAGATAGATATAAGATAGATAGTAAGAAAGATAAATAGTTAGTCAGATTGATTGACATATAGATAGATAGATAGTTAGACTAATAGATTGATATATATATATATATATATATATATATATATTAAGAGATATATAAAAATATAAATAGATAGATAGACAGACAGATAGATCTATAGAGAGATAGACAAAATATAGATAGATAGATAGATACACATATTGAGAGACACATAGTTAGAACATATAGATAAACTGATAAATATAAAGAGAATAGATTTATTGATTGATAGAAAGGCACATAGATTGATACATAGATAGACACATATATAGTTAGTTAGATTGTTAGATAGATAGATAGATAGACAGATAGATAGATAAATAGATAGTTAGTTAGTTAGTTAGATTGATAGACAAACATACAGCTAAATAGATAGATAGAAAGATAGATAAATAAAAGAAAGATAGATAGACAGATAGATAGTCATATAGATAGATAGATAGATAGATAGATAGATAGACATATAGATAGATAGATATTATTATATATATATATATATATATATACACACACACACACACACACACACACACACACACAAGTAGATAAACAGATAATTAGACACTTAGTTAGACAGAATGTTAGAAAGATTGAGAGACAGATTGTTATACAGATACATTGACCAATAGATAGATTGAAAGATATATATATGCCTAGACATATACATAGATAGATAGATAGATTTATAGATAGATTATTTGATTATTAGATAGATATTTTGAAAGATTATTATATAAATAGATAGTCAAATTGATAGACATATAGATAAACAGACATATGGAACATATATAGATAAATAGATAGACAGAAAGATAGACAAATAGAGGATAGTAACATAGACATATAAATAGCCAAATTAATAGATAGAAAGATAGTAAGATAGATAGATAAATAGCCAGATTAATAGATAGAAAGAAAGTAAGATAGATAGATATATAGACAGATAGATTAACAAATATATAGATAGATAGATTGATTTACATATAGTTAGTAAGATATATAGATATATAAATAATTAGATAGATTGATAGATAGATAGATAAATAAATTGATTGATTGATTGATAGATTTATAGATATATTGAAAGATAGATTGATAAATAGATTGATAGATCGATTGATAGACATATTGATAGAAAGATTGATAAACAAATAATTAGACAGATAGATATGTAGATAGACAAATCGATAGGTAGATAGAAAGATAGATAGATAGACAATAGATAGACAGATTGATTTGATAGTTAGAAAGACAGATATATAGATAGTTAGATAGTTAGTTAGATAGTTAGATGCCTAGATAGACAAACAAATAGATAGGTAGATAAAAAGATAAATAGATATATAGATAGACAAATATATAGACAGATAGATAGATAGACAGACAGACAGATATATAGATATATAGATAGACATATAAATAGATAGATAGATAGATAGATAGATTAAGATATAGAAAGATAGACAGATAGACATATAGACAAATAGATAGAGAGATAGATAGATAGATAGATAGATAGATAAACAGATAAGTAGATAGAAAAAAAGATAGATAGACAGGCATCCAGTTATGTAGGCAGACAGTTAGGCAGCATGTAGATAGATATAAAGAAAGATAGTGAGGCATGCATGTAAATAGATAGAAAAAAGACAAACAAATAGACACGCATATAAATATACAATATGATAGATAAATA
>JAREIK010003007.1:1230368-1325682 GCA_029783825.1 Sapria himalayana
TTAGTTAGGGATGATCCCAAGAAAATTTTTTCTAGATTAATTGACATTTTGTTGTAGTGTATGTCCATCTGTCTGTCTATCTATCTGTATATTGATTTGTCTATTGATCAATATATCTATCTTTTTATCATCCATATATCTATCCATCTATCTATATGTCAATTTTAATTATCTATCTACCTGTATCGGTCTATCTATCTTTCTGACTATCTATCTGAGTATTTATCTATTTTTGATAAGTCTATTGTATATCTATCCATCAATCTATTCATATATATATATATATTATATATATATATATATATATATATCTATCTATCTATTTGTCCTTTTTGTCTTTTTTTTATCATGTTTGTCTATCTATTTGTCTATCTATCTATCTTCTTTTATCTTTCTTTCTATCTTTCTTTCTATCTTTCTATCTGTATATCTATCTATCTATTTGATTATCAATATATCTTTATATCTAATGTCTATATGTAGTATATCTATCTGTCTATCTGTCTGTCAATATGTGTGTATATCTATCTGTCTATATTATTTAAATATATGTCTATCTATCTATCTGTCTTTCTGTCAATATGTGTGTATATCTATCTGTCTCTATATTTTAAATATATGTATATCTATCTACTGCCCAAAAAATATATCTATCTATTTATGAAATCAATCAATTCGATCGATCATCTATCTATATGTCTCTTTATGTTAATTATATGTCTATCTATTTCCCTATCTATCTATCTGTTATCTACATGACTGTCTATCTATCTATCTTTGAGCCTATCTATTTGTATGTTTATCTATATTTGTCATTCTATCTATCTATCTATGTATCTCTCGGTATTTTTATAAGTCTATCTATCTGTCTATTTGTCTATTAATCATCTATCTACTTGTCTATCCATGTGTCTGTCTATTTGTATGTCTATCAATCTGTCTACTTATCTATCTATTTATCTAATCATCTATTATCTGTATGACTATTAAATTGTCAATCTATCTATGTGTTTATCTTTTATCTATCTTTTCCTATCTTTCTATCCATCTGTCTTTCTAACTAACTATCTATCTCTATCTATTTATCTATCTATCTATTTGTCTATCAATCTATCTATCCATTATTGTCTATCTATCTAAAATCTATCTATTTGTCTATCTATCTAAATATCTATCTATCTTTATCTGTCTATCTATCTATCTATTATCTAACCGTCCTTATATTTGTCTATAACTAGCTATCTATTTGTTTATCTATCTATCTGTATATCTATCTGTCTATATATTATTCTAAATATCTAATATCTATATCTCTCTATCAAACTATCTATCTATCTGTCTGTCTGTCTGGCTGTCTATATATCTTTTTATCTATCTATCTATGTAACTATTTAAATTATGTATATAGTGCTATCTAATTATCTTTATATGTGTATTTATATATCTATATATCTATCTATTTATTATTCTATTATCTATCTATTTATCTATATATAATATCTTTTTTATCTATTTGTTATTATATCTATCTATCTATTCGTCTATCTATCTATTTATTACTATCGATCTTTTTGTTTTGTATCCATCTATATATCTTTTTATCGATCTATTTATCTTGTATCTATCTAATTCATTTTATCGATCTATCTATCTATTTATCTATCTATTTACTAGTTGTCTAATGATCTGTTTACCAATTTTTTATCTACCTATCTAATAACTATCTACTTTTTAGTCTAGCTATATGTCTAACTATCTATCTATTATCTATCTATCTATCCATCTATCTATCTGTCAATCTCTCTATCTATCTATTTGTATATCTATCTATTTATCTATCAATCTATCTACCAATCTACTGTCTATCGATGTCTCTTATATATCTATTTGACTATCTATTTGTTATTGATGTGTCTATATATCTATATATCTATCTGTCTATATATCCATCTATCTAATGTCTATCAATCTATTAATTATCTATATCTATCTATCCATAAATTAGTCATCTATCTATAGATGTCTATTTGTTTATCTATTGATGTTTTAATCAGTATATCTATCAATAATTTTTTTGTATATATATCCATTATATAACCATCTATCTATCCTTTTATTTTCCTTATATCTATTATTATTTGTCTGACTATTTGACTATCTATTTGTCTTTCAATCTGTCTATCTATCTAGCTGTCTATCTGTCTGTCTATTTATTTATCTATCTATTTGTCTTTATATTTGTATGTCTATCTATTCGTATATGTATCTATCTGTCTATCTATATATCTGTCTATATGTATGTCTATTTGTCTATCTATCTATTTATCTATATGTTTATCTTTCTATATGTCTATCTAAATGTCTGTCATTCTGTCAATCAATCAATTCATATATCTATATGTATATCTATTTATCTATCTATCTGTCAGTCTATTTTCCAATATATCTTTCAATCAATCAATCAATCAATCAATCTGTCTGTCTATATGTTAGTCTATTTTGTAATCTATTTGTCTATCTATTTGTCTATCTATATGTCTATCTATCTATCTATCTATCTATCTATCTGTGTATGTCTCTATATTTCTATATGTCTATTTATCTTCTATATATCTATCTATCTATTTATTGTCTATTTATCTGGCTAACTATCGATCTGTCTATCTATCACTCTATTTGTTTGTTTATCTATCTATCTATTAATCTCTGTCTATCTATCTATCTTTGTATGTCCTATTATCATCTATCTTTCTATTTGTATATCTCATTATATATCTATTTATATATCTATCTATCTATCGATTTTCCTATCTATCTATATATTTATTTGATTATTTATTTGTCAATCAATCAATCAATCTGTCTGTCTAACAAACTTTCTATCTATCTATCTTTCTATCTATTTATCTATCAATCAATCTATCTAAATATCTTCTATCTATATGCTCTCTATATATTTCACTATCTTTTTGTCTATCTATCAATCTATATATCTAGTTATCTATATGTTTAACTATAGTATATCAATCTATCTTTTAAAATGTCTATCTTTTCTATCTATTTTTCTATCTTTCTACCTAACTATATGTCTATCTATAGTATATTATCTTTCTGTCTATCTATTTATCTATATGTCTATCAAATTATCTATCTGTCTATCTATCTTTCTTAATATCTATCTATCTGTGCATCTATCTGTTATATGTCTATCTTTCTATCTATCTCTGGATCTATTTATCTATCTATCTATTTGGCTGTCTATCAATCAATCTATCTATATATATATATATATATATAATCTATCTATCTATCTTTTTCTTTCTTTCTGTCTATCTGTCTATATGTCTGTATATCTATATGTCTATATGCCTATTTTTCTATATATATGTTGGCCTATTTGGCTATCTATTTATCTATCTATCTCTCTATATATCTATATGTTTATTTATTTATTTGTCTATCTATCTATCTATATGTCTATCTATATATCAAACTATATGTCTGTCTATATGTGTTATTTATCTAACTATCTGCCTATCATTAATCTGTCTATCAATTAATCTGTCTATCTATCTATCTATCTATCTAAATATCTTTCTATATCTTTTTATCTATCTATATATAAATTCTATTAAATAAATAATAATATATATATATTATATATATATATATATATAATATATATATATATATATATATATTCTCACTCTCTCTCTCTCTATTAGTTAATCTATCTGCTATCAATCTATCTATCTAATTGTCTATATATATATATATATCCATATTTATCTATCGAATATTCTATCTATCTATCTATCTATCTGCCTATTGATCTGTCAAAATATCTATCTTCCAACTTTATATCTTTTGTCTTTCTTTTGATCTATCTGTGTATCTATTTTTCTAATATCTTGTTAATGAATTGATCGAACTATTTTATAGCAATCTATCTATAATATGTATATCTATCTAGCTATCTACCAGTCTATCTATAATCTACTTTTCTTTCTGTCTAACATATATATATTATCTATATATCTGACTATCTATCTAATATATCAATATGTCCATATATCTATTTATCATCAATTTTTTGTATAATATCTATCAATCTATATTGTATCTATCTATCTTTCTATCTATCTAACTATTTATCCATCAATTCATATATCTATCTATCTATCTATATGTCTGTCTATCTATTTGTCTATTAGTGAATCTATATAGCTAACTATTGTCTGTATGTCTCTATATGTATATATATCTTATGCATCTATATGTCTGTCTATCGATGGTCTATCTATCTACTATTTATCGGTATCTATCTATCTAATCTATCATACCGTACTATCTATCTATCTACCTGTCTATCTATCCTATATGTCTGTAAATGTATATGTATATTTATGCAATATATGTCTGCTATCTATTGGTCTATCTATCTATCTATATTTCGGCATATCTATCTATCTATCTATCTATGTTGTCATCTATCTATCTATCTATCTGTATAGCTATCTATCTATCTCTATATCTATCTATCTATGTGTCTATCTATGTGGCTATCTATCTAATTATCTATTTGTCTATCTGCCTATCAATCTATAAATCTATCTATATGTCTATATGTCTGTCAATATGTCAATCCATCTATATGTCTATCTAAAAGGGTTATCTAACTATTTGTCTATCTATCTATCTATCTTTATATTTGCCTATCTATATGTCTATCTATCTATTTTCTCACTATCTATCAATCTATCAATCTATCTGCCAATCTACTTGTCTATCTATTTGACTATCTATCTATCTGTCTAGCTATTTATCAATCTATCGGTTAATATTTTATCTATATATTTGTCTATATATATATATATCTATCTATTTTCTATCTATATATCTATCTATCTATCAATCTATCAATGGATATATCTATATATCTACGTCTATCTATCTGTCAATCTTTCTGTCTAACTTTCTGTCTATCTATCTTTCTATATATCTATCTGCCTATCAATCAATCAATCAATCTAACAATATATCTATTAGTCAATCTGTCAATATATCTAACTATTCATCTATCTGACTATATATCTATCTTCGTATCTATTAGTCTATCTATCTGTTTATAAATATCTTTATAAACTTGCCTATATCTATTTATCTATCTATCTATACATGTATCTATGTATTTATCTACCTATATATCTATCTGTTGATCTATCTATCTATCTATCAAAATATATATGTATCTGTCTATTTATCTCTTTGTCTATCTGCTCATTATTTATCCATCCATCTATCTATCTATCCTTTTATCCATCCTTCTTTCTATCCTTCTATCTATTTGTTGATCTATCTATATATCTATTCATCTATCTATCCATCTATCTATGTGACTAGCTATCTATCAATCTATTTGTTTCACTTTACATCTATTTATCCATCTATCTATCTATCCATCAATCTATCTGTCTATATATCCTTCTATATCCATTATCTATTCATCAATCGATAAGTCTATCTATCCATCTATTAATCTATATCTATCCATCTATCTATCTGTCTATATCTATCTATCTATCTATCAATCTACATGTATGTCTATTTGTCTATCTATCTGTCTATCTATATGTCTATCTATTTGTTTATTTATTTATCTCTTATCTACCTATTTATCTGTCTACCTATCTGTCTATCTGCCTGTCAGCTTATCTATTTTCCTCTGTATCTCTCTGTATATCTATCTATCTGTCTGTATATCTATCTTTCTATTTATATATCTATTTATTTATTTATCAATTTGTATATCCATCTGTCTATCTTTCTATCTATCTATCTTTTTATCGATCTATCTATTAATCTGTCTAAATATCTATCTATGTTTGTATGTATATATCTATCTTTATATATATTCATTAATTTATCTTTCAATCAAATCATTTGTTTATTCATCTATCTAACCATCTTTCTATCCTACTATCTATCACTTTATAAATCCATCTTTAAATTTGTATATCTATCTGTCTATATATATATATATATATATATATATATATATATATATATATATATATATATATATCTATCCATTTATCTATATTTCTAACTATCCATCTATCTATCAATATATTTATGTGGCTATCTATCTGTCTATTTGTATTTCTATAGTTCTTTCTGTCTGTCTTTTTATATGTTGATCTATTTGTTTGTCTACCTATCTATATATCTATATGTTTATCTATCTTTATATCTTTCTATGTATCTATGTGTTTATCTATGTTCCAGATGTAATTAGCTAAGAAAATTCCGTTGCTAAATTCCATGTTTTATTAGCTAGGATTTTATTACGTTGCTAAATTCCTTTGCTAAATTCCATTGCTAAATTCCATTGCTAAATTCTGTCGCTAAATTCATCGCTATATTTAAGATTTTATTAGCTAGGGAAATTCCATCACTAAATTCATTGCTAAATTCACCACTTTTCTTGAGTAGAATTTACGAAAATATTCCGTCGCTAATCCATTCCTAATACGTTGCTAAATTCCCCTTTTTCTTGAGAAGAATATATGAAAATATTTCGTCTATAATCTGTCACTAGCCGTTGCTAAATTCCCCGCTTTTCTTTCGCGTAATTTAAGAAAATATTCTGTCGCTAATCCATCGTACATCCGTTACTAAATTTCATGCTTTTCTTTAGCTGAATTTACGAAAATATTCTATCGCTAATCCGTTGCAAATTTTTATTTCAACGAAGAATCAAAAATCCCTTGCTATTCCCTAGTTAATCCCTTGTAATTTAGCTAGGGATTTATCCATAGCTAAAATTCCCTAGCTAAATGAACATTTTCTTGTAGCGCCTCAACTTCTCATCAATCAATCAATGAAGAAGAAGTAAGTTGCAAAATAATAAAGAAATCTCAGTTATCGACTCTCATATTCTATTAGGCAGGAATTCTCGAAGAGTAATTGGTAACAATCTTTGTATGAATACATGACAATCATGACTCTTCATTCCAAACATCTTAAGTTTTTTCGCATCCACACATCTCCCTAGATTAGAAGCATAACCAACTGGAAATGTAAGTTTTTTTATCCACTCCAACACAACCTTCTTCTATAATTTATTTAAAACAAATGGCACATAAGGGTATTTATTGGTTACAATATTTTTTTAAATTGAGGATAACAACAATATTTATGCAACTCATCTCTTGACTTGAAAGATTCCTTAGTTTTCCCTGGAATATTAAACACTATATTGAAAATATTATTTAAACACTTTTTGCTCGATATGCATAACATCAAGATTGTGCCTGAGCAAGTGTTCATGCCAGTAGGGAAAATCTCATAAAATTCTTTTTTTATTCCACCCACAAGTCTTAGATATAGCTGCATTCACAACCTTAGTATCAACATCTATCACCTTCCTCAAGTATATGTTGTTTAAATTTCGACAGAATATCATCCCCAGATCTAACCCCTAGAAATTGTTTAGTAACCTTTCTATTCTTAATGAATTCTTTAGTATTACGTTGATACAGATGATTAATGGGCAATAACTTCCGTTGGTTGTTGAACCACGACTATTTTTCGCTCTTAATTAATCTAAAAGCATCAAAATCATCCAGACAATGTAGGCATGCCAACATAATAGTTGTACTCCATCTAGACATCATAGAATATTCTGGAAAATCATTTATGCTCCACATGAGGGTAGTGCGCATCTAAAAATTTTTCCGTTTAGAAATATCATAAGTTTGAACCCTAACACCCCAAAGAGTTTTCAACTCCACTATCAATGGTTGCTTGTACTAAAGGTTATTTTCATTACAACTATTAAGGTCACTGTCATTATCATTGTCATTGTCATTTTCATTGTCATTTTCATTGTCATTGTCATCACTTATACTGGGGTAATTACCAGTACAGGTCATTGTAATTGCTTGGAAATATCATAAGTTTTCCTTTTGCTTGTACTGAGCATACCCACATATTTTTCAACTGTTAAGGTCACTGTCATTACCCCAGTATATCATACAATTGTTCACACATTAATGAATGACCTGTATGGGTAATTTCAAGCCTCTAACTAACTTCTTCATGCTCCAAAAATCCAATGGCATCAGATTATATTTGGCAACAATTCTTGAATAAATTTAGACATATCATCAAACCATGTCTGTGAATACATGTGTCAGCACTTTATTTCTAACATCCTCACCACCAGAAAAAGTTGAGTATGCTTAGAATTTCCCTCATATACAGGTTTGTCTCCAGCTTTAATCATGTCATTGAAATTTTTTGCGCCGGCATTTGTATCCTCATTCGGGTTGAATTCAGCAACCACTGCATCAAAAACCATTTTATGGTATGTAGTGTGATTAATATTATTTGAGACCATCTGATTAGTTTCATTTACTAACACCCATACTAAACAAGAAAACCTCAGTTGGACTTGCTTCTCACCATAGTATATCCAAATAGAGTAATCCATCACAAAACCATTTCTATACAAATGTATCTTTATAGTTTCAACATTCAAAAACTTTTTATTCTGACATTTAACTAAAGTGCAATGACACCTTATATTTGTACTACTATTCACACACTCAGGATATCCTAGAACAAACTCAACAAATTCATCAACGTTATCTCACCATTTATTAGAGAACATTCCATTTACTATTCAACCATTGTTCATCCATTCACGATCATCTTCCATAACTAGTTAAAAAAATCTTTTTATTTAACAAACGCAATTATCTCTTATTATAGTTATATATAATTATATAGACATTTAGTTAGATATACAAATATTTATATATAGTTATACACATGTAGTTTAAAATAATGTTGTATATTGTTATACATGTAATTATAAATATAGTTACATGTGGTCATACATATAGTTACACATATAGTTAAATATATATTTATACATGTAGGTTTATATATTTGTTCATTTAATTTTATATATTTATACATATAGTAATGTATAGGTATAGATATAGTAAAATACTTTTTTATATACTACCATATACAAGTATATATTAAATATAAACTATAAATTTAATACATAAATATAATGTTGCATAAAACTTTTAAAGTTATACACATTGTAAGATACAATTATTTATAGTTATATATAATTTTACATATAATATAGATAGTTATAAATAGTTATATATAATTAAACATATAGTTATATATATATATATATATATATACATATATACATATATATATATATATATATATACATATATATTCATACAAGTAGTTTTACATAAATATATACAACATTATAAACAAATATTTTGATTTAATTATATGAATATATATGTATATATAGTTATAAACATATAGTTAAATATAATGTTCAATGTTGTTATAAATGTAATTATAAATATTGTTACATATGGTTATACATTTAGTTATACATATAGCTGACGTAGATTTATACATGTAGGTTTATATATTTGTTTATTTAATTTTATATATTTAAACATATAATAATGAATAGGTATTGATATAGTAAAATCCTTTTTTATAAACTACTATATACAAGTATTTATTAAACATAAGCTGTAAATTTAATATTTAAATATAATTATGCATAAAACTTTTAAAGTTATACTCATAGTAAGATACAATTATTTATAGTTATATATTAATTTACATATAATATATATAGTTATAAATAGTTATATACAGATATATTCATACGAGTAGTTATAAGTAATTATACATAAATATAAACAATGTTATAAAAAAATATTTTGATTTAATTATATGAATACATATATGTATATATAGTTACAAATATTGTTATATTTAATTATATAGTGCTACATAGTTATACAAATATTTATATATAGTTATACACATATAGTTATAAATTTGTATGTAGTTAAAGATATAATTATATATAACATTTATATAGTTGTACATTAAGTAAAATATACTTATATATAGTTATATGTTAGTATACATATAGTATTTTTTTAGAAATATAGTTATATAGAATTATACATATAGTTATACATTATTATATAGTTACAAATTAGTTATACAAAGTTATAAATATAGTTATAGAAATAGTTTACTTTATTATAAATATAGTCATAAATACTTTTATATAAAATGACATATGATTATATAATTAACCATGTGTATCTATATAATATATGTGAATTAAATATTTTTATAAATGTTACTTAAATATTATTATATTTATATGTAACACTTTTATAAATAATATATAGTATATATATATATTTCACATTTTTATAAATATTATAAATTTTCTATGTTTATATAAAAAAATATGTAATATAAATATTTACAAAATATAATCATTTAATATTATATAATTGTTATATTAAAAAATATATAAATGGATAGGTTAATGTAAATTTTGTATAGATATTCATAAACATTAATACATATGTATAAATATTTATATATAACATTATATGATTATATAAACATATCAATGTGTATTTATAAGGTAATATGTTTATATATATTAAAGTATAGACATTTATACATAATGTCAAACGATTATATAAATATATAAAAGTTTATATATACTGTTATAGATATTTAAGATTAACATTATATAAAAGTTTATTTTACATTATTCATTATATATATTAAAATATAGACATTTATACATAATGTCATATGATTATATAAATATAAACAATTAACATTTAGATTATTTGTATACAAATATTCTGTAATTGAAATCAAAATCAATAAAACACTAACATTTTAAACAATAGAAGAACGAAGATTAAACTAAACATTATTGTTTAATTAATTGTGTCGAGTCAAAATCATGATTGTTTAAATGAAATTGAAGTAAAAATGAAGAAATCTGAGGAGAAATAAAAAAAACAAATACCCGAATATATGGAAAAAATGAAATTCTGATTGTCTATATATAATTCAGAGAGACGGTGATATGTATAAGCAATTTGAAGGAGAAGAACAAAGAAACACTTAGTTGGATTCAGAAGAATAGTAGATGTACTGAAAGATAGATAGAAATATTGAGAGATAGATAGATAGAAATATAGAAATATAAACAAATAGATTGATAGATAGACAAAAAGATAGATAGATAAATAAAAAGAAAAATAGAGAGACAAATAGATAGATAGATATATATATATATATATATATAAAGATATATAGATAGATAGAAAGGTAGATAGATAGATAGACAAATGATAAATAGATAGACATATAGATAGATAAATAGATAGATATAAAAATAGATAGACAAATAGAAATACATAAATAAATAGATAGACAGACAGAGAGAAAAATATATAGATATAATAGATAGATAGAGATATATATATATATATATATGGATAAAAAGAGGTTAATAGATAGATAGACAAACATATAGTTAGATAGATAGATAATTTAATAGAAAGATAGTTAAATAAAAAGATAGATAGATAGAAAGACAAATCGATAGACAGATAAATAGATAATAGATAGATTAAGTGAGAGATATACACATAATAGACATATAGATAATGTTATAGATAGATAGGTAGAAAGATATACTGATAGATAGATATATAGATAGATCGAAAGATAGACAAATAAATAGACAGATAATCGACAGATAGATAGAGTGATAGATAGACAGAAAATAGACACAAAGATAGAGTGATATAAAGATAGATAGAGAGATAGACATATATATCGGTAGACCGATAGATAGATAGACATATAGATATATAGATAGATAGATAGAAAGATAGATAGAAAGATAGATAGAAAAATAGATAAAGACATAGATAGGTAGACAAATATTTAGATAGATAGAAAGATAGACAGATTGATAGAAAGACTAAGATAGATAAACAGATTGATAGAAAAAATAAGATAGATAGACAGACACATATATAAATTGATAGAAACGAAGAAAGATAAAAAAAAGAAAAAGAAAGAAAGAAAGAAAGATAAATAGAGATATAGAAAGATTGATTGATAGATAGTTATATAAATAGATACATAAACAAATATATAGATAAATAGATAGACAAATAAATAGACAGGTATAGAAAAAGATACATAGATAGATAAATGTAGATATAAATAAATATATAGATATATAGATAGAGAGAGATAGACAAATAGTTAGACAGATAGATAAATAGATAGATAGATAGAACGACAAATAGACATATAGGCAGGTATGTTTATTATTAGATAGATAGATAGATAGATAGGAAGACAAATAGATAGATAGAAAGATAGATTGATAGATAAACAAATAGATTGATTGATTGATATATTTCTTGATAGATAGATAGATAGACAAATACATAGATAGATAAATAGACAGATAAATAGATTTATTGATATATAGATTGATAGACAAATTGATCGACATATTGATAGATAAATAGATTGACATATTAATATAAAGAAAGAAAGATAGATAAATAGATAGTTACAGAGATAAATAGATAAATAGAAATATAGATAGAAAAATAGATAGATATATAGATGGATAGAAAAATAGATAGATAGAAAAATAGATATATAGAAAGATAGAAATATAGATAGGTTGATAGATAGAAAGATAGACAATAATATAGACAAATATATATATATATATATATATATATATATATATATAGATAAATAGATAGGTAGACAAATAAATAGACAAATAGATAGATAGATAAATAGATAGATAGAAAGATAGAAAGATATATTGAAATATAGATAGATTGATACATAGATTGATAGACATATAATTAGATTGATAGATAGACAGACAGATAGACATATGATAGAATGAAAGAAAGATAGATAGAAAGTTAGATAGATAGTAGACAAATATATAGATAGATATATAGACAAATAAATAAATAGATAAATTGTTAGATAAATATATAGATTTACAGATAGATAGATAGCTAGATATAATGATAGATAGATAGACATATAGATTGACAAATAGATAGATAGATAGATAGATAAATAGATATATAGACATATTAATAGATAATTAGATAAATAGATATACATATAGATAAATAAAAAGATAGATAGATAGAGAGACACACAAATAGATAGATAGATAAATATAGATAGTAAGATAGATAGACAAAAAGAAAGAAAAATAGATAAATAGATAGATAGACAAATAGATAAATAAATAGATAGACATATAGATATATAGATATATATATATATATATAGATATATAGACAAATAGATAGCTTGCTACATAGATAGATATACATATAGATAGAAAGAAAAATAAACCAATAGATAGATAGATAGATAGACTAATAGATAGATAGAAAGATTGATCGACATATAAACAAATAGATAAATAAATAGATAAAATGATAGAAAGAAAGATAAATAGATAAGCAAAAAATAGACATATTGATAGATAGATATTTTTTTTAAAAAAAAGGAGTTTATTAATATTAACCCTCTCTTTTGGCGGAGGAATACCATTTTTACAAACTAAAATCTACCCATTCCCCACTTACAACCTTTACCCTTATCATTAAAAATTAAAAAAGATTTAAAATTACTAAATCTCTATTCTTGAGAATAATTTGCAATGGATGCACTTTTTTTAGATTAGCTATAAATTTCTTGTTTATAGCTATAACCCTTCTTGATATGATCTTTGAAATCCACTTGAGCTTCTTCTACTTCGTTGGGTTTCCATAATTCCTGCCCTCCTAGACTTCTGGTTTATGCTTATTCTATGTTGACATTACTGATTTCCTGCAAAACAAAGCAACATATCTACATACTCATACATTCATCTTGTTTACCTTATGGATGCTCTTCTTCTTGCCTTTGAAGTTATTCTTTACTCTTTTAACCTCTTTTGTTCCAGCTTGATAAAGCTGGCAAATTACTCCAAGTGATTTTTCTGCACTTTATCTTATCTCCATTTCCACTTACATCTATGCCCCTTTAGAGCTTCATAAACTGAGTCCTTCAGCTTTAGAGAGTGCCGGACCAGCCTCCTAGTCTAGGCACTTACAAACCCAATAAATCTATAAACTACCGTAAATTAACACATGACTCTTCACAACATTCACACATATCCACTTATCCTAAACATTAAAACCATAACCAAACCATGACTAGGACTCCAACAATTCCAGCAGCTGTTTGATTTACTGGATGTATATACGAGGGACTTCGCTGCTAAGAAAAAAAAGAAATAACTGAAATATATTCTAACAACCGATATCTTACCTTACCCTTTTCCTTTAGCCTCCATAATGATCTTACCTATTTACCATCTTTCCTTTTTTTTATTATTATTATTCACCTCAGTTTCTGTTAATCCCCTTCAGGACCAGGGAGATTTTAAGATATGAGTCTCTTATCACTTTGAACAGCAGGGAGTCTTTCCTCTCCAGTGGTTATATTTGTCTCAGCAGTGGGAGTACTCCTGACAGCAACCGAGGGCAGCAACAGACAGCAACTATCTCTCCTTTCCCCTGTGCGTCTGGCTCTAATCTTCACGAGATTCCAGCCTTCCTCCTTCGTCGTGTATTCGCTGATGATCATAGAACAAACCAAAGAGAAAACAAAGAAACAACAAACGTGCCTACCAGAACTTTACACCCTACTACCCTTATTCTTGATTAAACTAAAACCACATAAGTCAATTATTAACGATTACTCCCCATTCACATACTACAAGGAAAGGATAGAATATATATTGACCTGTAAAGAAAATCAAAATACAACCTTTCTGCAGAGATTATCGACTTCTACCAAAATGCGGAATTAGTAGATTAAATATGCAGAAATTGTGTATTACATACATATTATTTTAAGAACTGTTCAGTATAGCTATATACCATTCTGCCAAAATGCAGAATTAATATATACTACCATGGGATCTCCTTCATATATATCCATTTAGCTCCATCTGTCATATCTTCATGGTCTATTTATTTGTTCTTATATAAGGAAAACCCATTTTATCTAGACATGCTATTCCCTTTAGTTTATTTGGCATGAATTTCTCCCTATAATCTATATTTCCTCTGATGGTGCCTATTTTAGATAGAAAATCCGCTAGATTATTGGCTTCTCTATATATATGTATTATTGAGGCCTTCAGTTCTTCCAGAAGATTAAGAATAACTTCTAGATCCTCTTCATACCTCCATAATATTTTCTTATTTATTACCATATCAACTAGTAATTTTGAGTCTACCTGAACTACAATGTTTTTAAAATTTAGCTGCTTACATATCTCTAACCCTGATTTTAATGCTCTAATTTCTGATTCTAACGCCGAGGATGCCCTACTAGCTCTAGTAAATGCTCTCTGTACTGTCCCTGTATGATCTATTATTACTCCGCCTCCTCCTGCTATTCCAGTGTCCCTACTAAAACTCCCATCCGTATTAAGTGAAAGTTTACCAACCGGCGGAGCATTCCACTGTATACATTTAGCCCATTGCTATTTTATCACTTTGTATGTGAGATCCCATTCATTCTCAAGCTTCTTTTCTTGTTCCAAATCCTGTATGACTATCGGTTTTATTATTGTTATATTATATATTTCCTTTTTAATATCTTTTATAATTTCTGTTAAGTTCATCCTTATATTTTCATATTTACTTTTGTTTCTAGATTTCCAAATGCACCAGATAATTAGATGCAGCAGTTTCTGACTAAGCCATTTCCTGGCTGGGCTTTTCATGTTTACTTTTCCCCATTTTTTAACTTTATCTATTAATCCATCCTCTATTTTACATATTCTTTTTTTCCCTTCCATCTCTCTCCATATTTTTACTGCAATGGGACCATTCGAGAGCAAGTGATCAGTTGTTTCAACCGCTTGAAAACAGCATTCGCATCTTGAGGCCATGTTAATCCCTTTCTTTTGTACATTTCTATCTACCGGTATGGCGTTTAATAATGCCTTCCATGTAAAGGAGCGCATTTTTTGCGGGACATTTTCTTGCCATACCCATTTAAATAGAGTTTGTACCGGTTTTTTCTTTCTAACCAAATCTTTTGCCGATTTGAGAGAAAAGTTTCCTTGTGGTGTTAACATCCATTTCCAGCCACTCTTTTTTAGTATAGAGTGTGAGTCTACTATCTCTTTTTGTTTTTCCATTGACTTCCAACTGTTCGAAGCTTTCTTGGAAGTCTTATTTTTATTATCTAAATATTTTACCCTCATATATTTAGCCCATAGATTATCACTTTCTTTAAGACTCCACCAGCTTTTACAGTCCCAGGCAGCTGCCGAGTCCTGAAGGCTCATAAGACCTAAGCCTGCTTCCTCTTTCGGGTAACAGATACTTTTCCAGTCCTTCCAGTGTAGTTTATTTCTGCCTTGTTTTTTACCCCATAAGAAGTTTGCCATTTCTGATTCGAGTTTTTTAATAAATTTTTTTGGGGGATGTATCACTGATAAAATGTGTGTGAATGTGCTTTGTAATACATGTGAAAGCAGTGGAATTCTCCCCCCAAATCCAAGGAGCTCTTCTTTCCATCATGCTATTTTCTTTCTTAATTTGTCTTGAAGGTAAGTTAGATATTCTTCTTTCAACCTCCCCTCATATATCGGACAACCTAGATACATTAATGCCCCTTTAATTTCCGCGAAACTTGTGATATTTTTTATTTTATCTACTAACTTTGGTTTTGCATTTTTTGCAAGCATAAACTGACATTTATTTTTATTAACCATTTGTCCTGTTTCTTTTTCAAAGATTTGCAGAAGATCCATAAGATTCATTAAAGACTTTGTGCTAGCATTAGTAAATATTATAAAGTCATCTGCGTAGGCTAAACAACCTATTCTTGGTGTATTCCTTGGTTGTCTGAATGAAATTATTTTACCTTCAGATATTTTCTTGTTCAAGTTTCGTATTAATAGTTCTATATATATATCAAAAAGAAGGGGGGATAACAGATCCCCTTGCCTTAGACTTTTATTTGGTTTAAATTCATCACTTAACTTACCATTTACCAGGACTCTTACCCAGGTGCTTGAAATACATCTATAAATTAAATCTATGGTCAGCTCAGAGAAGCCGAAACTTCTTAACACAAAGCAAAGGGTATCCCATTCCACTCTATTGAAGGCTTTCGTTAGATCTAGTTTGACCACTAAGTTTTTACCTCTAGCTTTACCCCCTATTTCTTTCATCATTTCTGATGCAAGTTTTATATTATCAATCATTAATCTATTTTTAACAAATCCAGTTTGTTCCTGAGATATTATAGTAGGTAAAATTAAGCTTAGCCTGTTTTGTAATATTTTGGCCAATATTTTATACATAGCATTACATAAACTTATTGGTCTATAATCCTCACATTTCTGTGGTGATTCTTTTTTAGGAATTAGTACTATATAAGATTTTGCCCATGATTTTGGGATTTCCGCCCCTACAAAAAAACTTGCAATTGCAGGGACTAGCTCAGTTTTAATCGTGTTCCAGTTTACCTGATAAAAATAATTGTTCCAACCATCAGGTCCTGCAGCACTATCTTTATCCAGGCTAAAGACAGCTTCTTTGACTTCTGGTTCTTCTGGGATTGATTCCATTAATTGATTTTGGGCTTCCGTAATGGTCATCCTAATCTCCTGCATTAAAGAATTATCTGTCCTACTTGACTGACTACATAGTTGATTTTCAAAGAAATTTTTAAAGAGAGCACCTATTTCCTTTTCCTCTTCTACCCATTTCCCTTCTTTATTTATTAGACCTTTAATTTTATTTTTTTGAGATTTTATTTTAAACATATTATAAAAGAATTTAGTATTGCGATCCCCATCCTTTAACCATTTTATTTTTGCTCGTTGTTTCCAATAAATTTCTTCCATGTGTAATTTCAATCTCAATTCTCCTTTAGCCTTGCTCAATTCTATCCAAGTTTCATTGTTATTCGTGGAGTCAAAATCGTCCTCCAGCTTGGCTACTTTTTCCTCTAAGTTTTTTAGCTCCTGATTTAATTTTTTAAAAACCTCTTTATTCCATGTTTTTAAACAAGCTTTTAGCCTTAGAAGTTTAATTGATAGAACTTGCATCGGTTTTCCCTCTGCTGGTTCTTTCCAGGACTCTCTGACGAGTCCTGCAAAGCTCGCATGCTTTACCCACATATTTTGAAATTTAAAATTAGATGTACTACCCTGGTTACTATGAATCGTGATAAGTAGGGGGCTATGGTCAGAGCAAGTTCTATTAAGGTGTCTAAGCCCCATAATCCCTTGTGAGGTGACCCACTTTATGTTACACATAATCCTATCCAGTCGGGCCCAGATAACTCCTCTTTTTTTCCAATTATTGCACCAGGTATATCTTGAGCCGGTGAAATCAATTTCCATTAGATTCGTAGTGACTATTGTATCATTAAATTGTTTCATGGCTACCTTATCAGACGGTTTTCCTCCCTTCTTTTCTTGAGGGCTTCTTATTATGTTAAAGTCGCCCCCTATAAACCAAGGTAAATTTCTACTTGCTATATCTTTCATTTCTTCCCGTAAGGCCAACCTAGATTGTTTGTCATTTTTTGCATAAACTGTTGAGATTATTTGATTTGTGTTCTTATCTAATTTGAAATGTACTATTTGTTCAGTATCTTTTATTATTTCAATTTGCAATTTACTGTGACATAAAATCCAGAGTTTACTATTTAGATTAGCATACGCCTTATTAAATCCTAAAATTTCTCTATATTTATTTAGTTGATCTTGCAGAACCATTGGTTCTGCAATAATCAATAGTGAGATTTTGTGTTCTTTAATTAAAAGTCTTAACCTATTTATCGTGGGGCGATTAGCTATCCCCCTAACATTCCAATATAGGCATCTATCCATTAAAAACTAATTTGGCTTGAGCTCGAGTTGTGCGCTTAGATTCATAAGAGCTATTAGCATATTTTTTTGTGTTTCTTACTGTTTTAGGAGTGTGAGGAATTTCATACCTAATATCCTTGTATTTTACCTGCTTTCCAAGAGCCATGGCCATTTGCTTCAGGGCCTCCATGGATTGGGTTCTCGAAAGATTCCCCCAATCTTCATTATAAATATATATTGATAGAGAGATAGAAATATTGTTTGATAGATAGATAGATAGATGGATTGATAGAAATATTGATAGATAGATTGATAGACAGATTAATAGACAGGTTGATGGAGAGATTGATAAAAATATTGATAGAACATTTTGATAGATATATTAATAGACATATATATAGATAGATAGATAGATATATATATATATATATATATATATATATTGATTAATAGATTGATAGACAGATTAATAGACAGGCTAATGGAGAGATTGATAAACATATTGATAGAACATATTGATAGATATATTAATAGAGATACATACATATAAATAGATAGATATATAGATATATAGATAGAGAGATAGATAGATATATATATATATACAAAGATCGACAGATTATTAGATAGTTTGATAGATGAATAAATAGATAGATACATATACACACTGATAGATAAATAGATAGAAAGATAAATAGATAGACAAGTAGAAAATATTTTAAAAAAGACACATAGATAGATAGATAGATAGCCAAAGAGATATATAGTTAGATAGATAGAAATATAGATAGATAGATATAAAAATGTATATATTGATAGATAGACATATAGATAACTAGCCAGATAGATATATTAATTGATAGATAGATAGACAAATAGATATATTGATAGATAAATAGATAGGTATATAGATAAATAGATAGATAGATAAATAGATGGACAGACAGACAGACATATAGATAGATAGATAAATAGACAGATAGATTCATAAATAGATAGATATGTAAAATAATAGATACATGGATAGATAGATAGACAAAAAGATAAATAGATAGATAGACATAAAGGCTGATAAATAGACAGATAGATAGGCACATTAATATTTAGAAAGAGAGGGATTGATAGAAAAATAGGAAGAAAGAAAGATAGATAGATAGACATATTTATAAAATGATTGATAGACAAATAGATGTCATATAGATAGATGGATATATAGAAAGATGGATTGATTGTGTTATAAACAAATTGATATTTAATTGATAGATAGAGTGATAGTCAGATTTATAGATAGATAGATTGATTGATATAAATATAGATAGATAGTTAGATATACAAGTAGATACACAAATAGATAGATAGATATATATATATATATATATCTAGATATAAAGATAGACAGATATATAGATAGATAAAAAGATAGATAGACAAATAAAATGATAAATAGAAATTTAGAGAGAAAAATATAAAAACATAGATAGATTTAAATATATAAATATAGTTAGATAGATCGATAGACAAATAGATTGATAAATAGATAGATAGACAATCAGATATATATATATATAAAGATAGATCGACAAATATGTTGAAAGATAATGGAAATATAGATAGATAGATTGATAGAAATATAGATAGATAGATATAATAGATTGACATATAGTTAGATTGATATATAGATAGATAGTCAGCTATATTGGAAGAAAGATAGAAAGATAGAGAGATAGATAAATAGATAGATAGATACATAGATAGATAGATTTACAAATGGATAGATAAATTGATAAATATATTTATAGATAGAAAGATAGACATATTGATATAAATATAGATAGATACAAAGACAAATAAATAGACATATAGATTGATTGATTGATTGATAGAGAGAAACAAATATATTGATTGATAGATATATATATATAGATAGACAAATAGTTAGACAGAAAGATTCATGTAAATATAGATAGATAGATAGACAGAAAGAAAGAAAGATAGATAGATAGATAGAAAAATAGATAGATAGACAGATGATAGACAGATAGAAAGAAAGATAGATAGACAAATAGATTGATAGATAGAAAGAAACAAAGATAGATATAGAGATAGATAGTTAGATTAGTAGATAGATAGATAGAGAGATAGATAGATTGGGATATTTATAGATAAAGAGATAGATAGAAAGATAGATAAGCATATATATAGACAAATAGATAAAAAAAATAAATGGATAGATACATAGAGAGATTATTAGATAGACAGATAGGTAGATTAATATATGGATAGATAGATATATAGATAGATAGAAAAAGTGGTAAACTGAATGATAAATAGATAGATAGATATATAGATAGACAAACAGATAGATATATATATATAGATAGTTTGATACGTAGATATATAAATAGATAGATAGACATATAAACATATAGATAGATAGTTAGATAAATATATAGATAGATAAATATATTGATATACAAATAGACAGATAAGTTAATAGATAGATAAATAGATAGACCAAAAAATCGATAGATAGATATATAAATAGATAGATAGACAGATAAATAGATAGAAAAATAAATAGATAGATAGATAGACAAATAGACAGATAGATATACAAGTATATAAATAAATAATAGAAAAATAGATAGAATGATAAATAAAATTATAGATAGATAGATTAATAGACAGATATATAGACATATAGATAGACATATATTAGATAGATAGATAAACAGATATATAGGCAAATAGATAGATAGAGTGATTGATTGCTAGATAGTTAGATAGATAGACATATAGATAGTTAAAAAGATAGACAAATAGACAAATAGATATAAATATTGATAGATAGATAGATTGGTAGATAGAAAAATAGATAGACAGAAAGATAGCTCAAAATTTTGATAGGTAGATAGACAGAAAGATAGACACACAGATAGATAGAAAGATAGAAAGATAGATAAATAAATGGATAGATAGACACATAAATAGACAAATAGAAAGAAAGATGGATAGACAAATAGATAGATATATAGATAGATAAATAATTAGATAGAAAGATTGATTGATAGATATTAAAATTAATAAATAGACATTTAAATAGGTAGATAAATAAATAAATAGAAAGACTAAAGATAGACAGATAGATAGACATATAGATAGACAAATAAATATATAGATATATATACATACATAAGATAGATATATAGATAAATAGATAGACACAGAGATAGATAAACAGATATATATATATATGGTGATTGATTGATAAATAGATAGATAAACAGATACATAAATAGATAGATATCTAGATATATGGATATTTAAATTGATAGATAGATAGATTTATAGTTAGATACATAGATACATAGATCAATAAACAAATAATTAGATAGATCAATAGATTGATAGATAAAAAGATAGATAGACACATAGCTAGATAGATAGATAGTTAGATAGATTATTAGACAAATACATAGATAGATCGATAGACAAATAAATAAACATATAAATTGAGAGATAAATATATAGATTGACAGATAGACACACAGATTGATAGAAAGATAAATCGATATATAGCTTGACAGATAGATATAAAGATAGATAGATAGACAAATAGATAAATAGATATATAGACATTTTGATAGATAAATAGATAGATAGATAGATTGACACAATGACAAATAGATAGATAGATATATATATATATATATAAATATCGTTAGATAGATAAATAGTTAGAAAGATAGATAAATAGATAGATATAGAGATAGACAGATAGATAGATAGATAAACAAATGGATAGATAGATATACATTTATATATTGTTATACATATATAGATAGCTAGATAGACAGATATATATATATATATATATAGATAAAAAGATTATCTAATATATAGAAAGATATATAAATAGATATATATATATATATATAGATAGATAGACAGACAAATAGGTAGAAAGAAAAATAGATATAAAGATTGATAGGAAGTCTGACAAATAGATAGAATATAGATAATAAGATAGAAATGATAATAGATTGTTAGAAAAAAAATGACAGACAGATATATAGATAGAAAGATAGATAGATAGATAAACATAAATATATAAAAATAAATAGATAGACACATAGAAAGACAGATAGATAAATAGACAGATATCTAGATAAATAGATAGATAGATAGATAAAAATATAGATAGATAGAAATAAAGATAGATAAAAAAAATAAGACAAATAGATAAATAAATAAATAAAAAATAGATAAAAAATAGGCAGATTATATATATATATATCTATATATCTATCTATCTATCTATCTATATATATATCTATAGATAAATAGTTAGATAGACAGATAAAAAGATAGATAGATAGATATATAGACATATAGTGAGATAGATAGATAGATAGACAATTCGATTGTTAGTTAGTTAAACAAAAAGATGGATAGATAGATAGATAGACAATTCGATTGTTAGTTAGTTAAACAAAAAGATGGATAGATAGATAGATAGATATATAGAAAAATAGAAAAATAGAAAAATAGATAGATATATAGATAAATAGATATACAGAAAGATGATAGATTGACTAAAAAATAGACAGATAGATAGAAAGATAATAGATAGATATATAGAGTGATAGACATACAAATAATATAAACATAGATATAATGATAGATAGATAGAGAGATAAATATATATATATATATATACACACATAGATATACATAAATATAGATAGATAGACAAATAGATAGACAGATAATCGATAGATAAATAGAGTGATAGATAGACAGATAATATACACAAAGTTAGAGTGATATATCTACAGTTAGAAACATAAATAGATAGACATATAGATAGACATATAGATAGACATATAGATATACATTTAGATAGACAGATAGATATAAATATAGATATACATATTGATATAAATATAGATATAAATATATATATATTTAGATAAACACATAGATAGATAGATAGAAAAATAATTAGACAGATATAAAAAAAGATAGATAGATAGGATAATATGGATATAGATATATAGATAGACAAATAGATAGATAGATAGATAAATAGATAGATTGATATATAGATAGATACAAAGACTGACATATAGACATATAGGTATACATGTAGAGTAATTAATTTATAGTTAGATAGATAAGTAGAAAAATAGATAGATAGAAAGATAGATTGATAGATAGACAAAAGATAAACATATTGATATATTTCTTTATAGATAGATAAATAGACAAATACATAGATAGATAGATAGATATATAGACAAATGGATAGATTTATTAATATATAGATGGATAGACAAATTGATAGACATATTGGTAGATAGATAAATAGATACAACGATATAAATATAGATAGATAGATAAAAAGATAAAAAGATAAATAGATAGATAGATAGTAAGATAGATAGAGAGATAGATAGATAGAAAAATAGATACATAGAAATATAGTTAGGAATATAGATATATTGATAGACAAAAAATAGACAAAAGCATAGACAGTGAGATAGACAAATATATAGATAGATAAATAGATATAGATATATATATATATATATAACTAAATAGATAGAAAAATAGAAAGAAAGATATATAAACAAATAGAAAGATAGATAGAAAGATAGATAAACCCATAGATAGAAAGATTGATAGATATATAATTAGATAGATAGATAGACATATAGATAGATAGATACATAGAAAGAAAGATAAAAGATAGATAGATAGATATTCATATATATAGATAAATAAATAGATAGACACACTAATTGATAGATAGTGAGATAGATAGATAAATAAATAGATAGATAGATAGATAAATATAGATAGATAGATAAACAGATAAATAGACAGATAGACATACAAATAAATAGATATATAAATATATAATAGATAAATAGATATATATATATATATAATAGATAAATAGATATATATATATATATATATATATATATATATATATATATATATATATATATATATATATATATATATATATTCATATTAATAGATAGATAGACATGTAATTATAAGGAGAAAGATAGATTGATAGATAGACAAATAGATTGAATGATAGATAGATTGATTGATAGCAATATAGATAAATTATTTTACAAATACATAAAAAGATAGATAGATAGACAAATAACTAAATAGTTAAATTGATAGATTATATATAGATTAATAGATAGATAGATTGAAAGATTTATAGATTGATAGAGAGATAGATATATACATTGACAAATAGATAGTTAGATAGATAGATAGATTTACATATTCATAAGTAAATAGATAGATATATATATATATAGATAGATAGACATAGAGATAACTAAATATATAGATAGATAGATAGAAATGCAAATAGATAGATAGATAGATAAATAAATAAAGATTGTGATATAGATATACAACAGATAGACAATTAGATAGATAGATATTTACATATATAAACAAAATGATAGATATATGATGTACATATATATATAGACATAGATAGACAGACAGATAGATAGCTAGATAGACAAATAGATAGACAGAAAGATAGACCACTAGATAGAAAGATTGATAAATAGATAGATAGACAGATAGATAAATATATAGATAGAAAGATAGATAGACAAGAAGACAAATAGATAGATAAATAGATAAAAAGATATAAAGAATGAAAGATATTAAAAAAAATAGACATATTGATAGAAAGATAGAAATATTGATAAACAGATAGATAGAGAGATAGATAGATGAATTGATAGAAAGATTGATAGATAAATTGAAAGATAGATCGATAGACATATTAATAGATATATTTTTAGACATATAAATATATAGAGAGATAGACAAAAATATATATCGATAGATAGATAGATATATAGCTAGCCAGATAGATATATTGATTGATAGATAGATATATAAATAGATAAATAGATAGATTGATAAATAAATAGATAGGCATATAGATAAATAGATTAATAGACATAAAGATAGATTGATAGATTAATAGATACTTAGATAGATAGATCGATAGATCGATAGATAGATAGATAGATAGATTCATAGATAGATAGATATATAAACTAATAAATAGATATATTGATAGATAGACAGATAGATAGACATAAAGACTAAGATATAGACAGATAGATAGGTACATTAATAAATATAAAGAGATATAGATTGATCGACAAATAGAGACAAAGAAAGATAGATAGATAGATAAATAGATATACAAATAGATAGATATATTGATGGATTGATTGATAGATAAATAGGTAGTCAAATATATAAATAGATAGACATATGAATAGATTGTGTTATAGACAAATTAATATTGAGATTGATAGATTGATTGATAGATAGATAGACAAATTGATATAAATATAGATAGATAGATAAATACATAGATAGACAAATAGATACACAAATAGATATATAGATAGATGGATAGATAGATAGTTAGATATATAGATAGATATATAGATAGAAAGACAGATAGATAGATAAATAGATAGACAAAAATATTCATAGATAGAAATATAGACAAATAGAAAGATAGAAATATAGACAAATAAATATAAATATATAAATATAGTTAGATAGATAGATAGATTGATTGAAAAATAGTTAGATAGGTAGATAGATACATAGTTAGCTAAATATACATGTAATTAGTTAGAAAGATAGATATATAATTTGATAGATACATAGATACATAAATAGATTGATATACAAATGGATAGATAGATTTATAAATAGATTGATAGACATATTGATAGATAGATAGATATATCGATTGATTGATATAATGAAAGATAGATATATAGATAGATCGATACAAAGACAAATAGAAAGACATACAGATAGATAGATAGATAGATAAAGAGAAAGCCAAATAGATAGTTAGGTAGATATATAGATAGATAGACAAATAAATAGACAGAAAGATACATACAATATAGATAGATAGAAAGAAAGATTGATAGATAGATAGATAGACATATAGATAGACATATAGAAAGAAAGATAGACAGATAAATAGATTAATAGATAGATAGAAAAAAAGATAGCTAGATAGAAAGATTGATTGGTAGATAGATAGATAGATTGATTGATCGATAGATAGATAGATAGACTACTAAAAATCACCAAAATACCAACTAATTATTTGGTAAGTAAGCCATTTTTTTGGTTGGTAAACCTATTACTGATCATTTACCGACCAAATTATTTAGTCACAATTTTGCTTGTGGGTAATTTTTTTGCCGACAAAAAATAGATTGGTCAGTTAATTTCTGACCATTCATTGAATATTCACCGACAAACAATTACCGATTATATTCTGACCATTTTCGGACCAAAAGTATCTGGTCGGTAAATTGTCTCCAAATGGTTGGTATTTACTGACCATTTACATACAAATAATTACCGATCATATTCCATCCATTTTCTGACCAAAAGCATTTGGTTGGTAAATAGTCTCCAAATGGTTAATTATAACCGACGAAATTGCGACCAAAAACCAACCAAAATTTTTTAATATCCTTGGTAGGTAATTGGTCTCCAAATGTATTATCGACTATTTGGTGACATTTCCATTTTGAGTTTTATATCTTGCTTTGAAATAAATAAATAAAAATATATATATATATATAGATTACAAAACAAAAGAAATGAACAATTTAAAACAAGCAAACTAATATATATAATGCATATATATTGTAAATATGTCAAGTGAAAATAAAAAAATGAATACCAAATTCCAAGTTTAAGACATGAAAAAAAATGTGTGTAATACACTCAATCATCCAACCTAGTTTCATAATCTTTATGTTGAGACGTATCTAGTCCGTATGGGTGAGATGTTGGGCACCAGGGTATAGCTGCCTGCTTCTACTAGTCCTGATGCGGTTGCTGCAAGTGCTATTGTAGGTGATGGAGTAGATGTTGTAGCTGGCGTTTTATGCCAAACAATCTGAGGTAGACATCAGGGTTGAACTACAGTCCTCCATCCTGAAACTTCTTTCTAATCCAATCAAAACACAGATGCAACTCATCCCTATCATCCTCATAATCAATCATGCATCACTCAGTATTCACCAACTAATATTGTATCGCATTTTGCATCGCGTCCTGAAAGTCCTCCATCATCGAGAACAAATTCGGAGATGTTCCTGAAAATGCAGCTTCATAATCTGGTCATCTGTGCGAGTAGAATGATGATGTCGATGAACCGACACCATAAACGAGCATCTTTTCCTTGCCATCAATAGCCTCTTACCAAATCTAATTCGTTTCAATTGGTGGAGCTGATAAATGAGAACTACCTGTTGCACCTTCACACAAACCTAAAGTAGACTAGGAATACGCCTGAGTCGCAGCAGCTAACATTTCCTCATATATCCCCTAATAAATATGTATGATATATATTTAAATTTATATTCCAAAAAAAAGAGAAGTAATTTTATTTTAATGAAACTTATATTTGCTGCACAAGATCTCTAATCAACAAAAGTCTAATCATCATGAGCCTTCGTGTGCATGTATCTGAATAAGCAAGGAGTACTAGGTTTCTTACCCTCCTTGCATGTCTTTAATTACACACAACACATACATTAATTCTATTCAAAATAAATTTCTTATGAAAAATGAAAAGTAGGTATAATTGAACATAATTCACAAAGTAGTAACCATAATAAGTATAAATTAGAAATAATGCCAATGATCGTTCGTGCTCATGCATAGAGAGATCCAATTGTGTGTGTACATATGCCACTACCCTCTCCAGCCCACTCTAAGCTACGATTGCCGCTCTATTTATCACACATCTTACTATAATCAGGATCTTCCTATCTTCTCCTCCACTCTTTAAAAACATGATCCAGGAAACTCAAATCTTGCTCTTTCTTCTTCAACCATTTATCTTTAACCTCGTACACGGTGTCTTTATTCCGACTGGTAGCATGTTTTTAGAACACACTTTTGACCACCTCCTTTGGCTGTGTCCACCTATGGACTTTCTATAATTATAATTTAAACATTTTTTATCAGTGAATAAAAGAATAAATAAAAGATGTAAAAAATGTTAGGTAGTAATATGTACCTTAAATTCTCTCTAAATCATTAACTAGTCTCTATGCATCAATGACTTCCAATTATATCTATTAGGTTTAAAGGACTTCCTAAAAATTATATTTAGAACTCTAGAAATTGAACCAGATGACTTTAACTTCGTCTTGTTACCCAAAATTTAATAGCAAGTAAGAAATAAATTAAGAAATTGATAAATCATTAGTTAAGTTTGATATCTTATGGATTATCAATTGTCAGATCAAACTAAGCAATATGGAGAGTCTCGTCTTTAGGGTGCTCTGAGGAAGACTTTCCAACATCTCCATCCTTTCTCTCCTCTCCATCCCACGCCTCTTGATCATTCATCAAAATCTCAGGACCATTATGTGGATCCGTCTACTGATGCTACTTCTATGGTACATTAACAACATTTTTTATCTGCTATGGCATCTCATCCACACCTGACTTTCTACCAGGATAGGGCATACTTGAGGCCTTGCTACATATACCATAATTGGTACGACCTTGCAACGTGCTTCCTCTACCTCATCCATGTGCCATATCTATTAAAAACAATAAACAACACATTATTGATTAGTATGCTTCAAGTAAAATACATAAGGCAATGAAAATAAACAAAAATGATTAATGATTAAAATAACATTAAACTCACTGTCTGCTCATTTTCATCAGAATCATCCAAATCTACTTCATCTTCTTCTTCAGATATAGTAACATCATTTTCAAACTCCTCTTCATCACTCATTTCTTACTCATAATCAATTAAATATTCATCAACATCAACATCCCCACTTGTATTCATCTTAGAAGATGCGAATAAAAGGATGCTTCATCCCCCACCATAGCTTCATTTATAACATCATTGTCATAATTTTGAAAAGCTAGTTCTATAACATCAATACATGGTGATGCGGAGATGTCAATTTGAGCCATTGTTTTGATCTTGCACACAGCTTTCCAATCCTTTCTAGGACCAGTCCGACTCGAATATTCATTATAATAAACATGGGATCTTTGCACTGCTAATAAAAAAGGTTCATACTTATTGAATCATTTTTTATTGTGCACATCGACAAGTTATATCGAGGATAAACAGTAATACTGACATGTAGTGTTGGGTTGAACCATTCACATTTGAATAACATAGTTTTTTTAATAGGGAGGGCTTCAAATTATAACTTGACCACTTCAACCAGCGTCTCATAATAGTCAGATTTGGTTTCATTAGATATGGATCCTTTAATGAATACCCCCATATTTTTTGTTGCCCAGCAACTACCATATGATTTAATGTGTAATTTAAAACCATTCGCACAGTAACCATTATAAGTTCTAACCTCTCTTAGAGAACATCGTGCTATACTTCGAAGATAATAATTGGAAATTTTATTTGCACGATTATGAACCAGTAATCAGAAATCAGTGGATTGTTGATATTACAATTATAAATTTGTATTAGAATAATACAAATGTTTTGTGATTTTCATGTTTAGTAAACATACATATTTTTCAAACAATAATAGAAATTCTTGTTCCATCACGACATTGATAGCTTCGTCATTCATGTTTAGAAATTATTTATGTTTTTCTGTAACAAATTCACTAAAAAAAGAAATTAGAAATAATGGATACATTGAAGGAAATAGTAAATAAAAATGCTAAATAGATCTCATTTGACTTTTAGGAAATACTTACTTTATGAATGGTTGAACATCTAGACAATTCATTAGGACATATAGATGAGCTATAGTATATCCATTGTCTGCTAGATAATATTTTCTTTCAGTAGCAATTGCTTTACCCGGAGACTTGAAAATTTCAAACATATCATTACCCACAATATCATCAAGATAAATCTCATTCTTCTTTTCTTTAAGTGGAAATGTTGGATCTCCTTCTTTGAAATAGAATGATGTGAAATTGACATCCTAATCCATAATATAACCAATTGATATAGAATCATGAACCTAAACCTTATTTATTATTGTATGCTTTATTTTCTTCAAGTATCTACAAAAGATTATTGAATATTACAAGTCATGTTTGTTTTTTTTTTGTGTGTGTATATATATAGGAAAAGAATTGGTTAAGTGAATTAAATATTAAATATTACCTTTCTGGAGGATACATCCAACGATAATGGACTAGACCAGCAATCCTAGGTTCGTAAGCCAAGTGCACTAGTAGATGTTTCATTGAGTCATAAACTTTAGATGGAAGATTTTCTCAAGATTGCATAAGATAACAGAAATTTGTTCATCTAGATTCTTCAACTCCTCATCAATCAAAGAAGAAGAAGTCAATTGCTTGAAGAATAGAGAAATCTCAGTTATCGGCTCCTATATTCTATTTGGTAGGAATACTCAAGAGTAATTGGTAACAACATTTGCATGAATACAATGAAAATCATGACCCTTCATGCCAAACATCTTACGTTTGTTTGAATCCACACATCTCTCCAAATTAGAAGTATAACCATCTAGAAATCTAAGTTTGTTTACCCACTCCAACACATCCTTCTTCTATGATTTATTCAGAATAAATGGCACATCAGGGTATTTACTGGTGAATATTTTGTCCAAATTGAGGATGATGATAATATTTATTCAACTCATCTCTTTACTTGTACGTGTCCTTAGCTTTCCCTAGAATGTTAAACACTATATTGAAAAAATTGTCAAACACATTCTTCTCAATATGCATAACATTAAGATTGTGCCTGAGTAAGTGTTAATGCCAGTAAAGAAAATCCCAAAAAATACTTATCTTATTCCACCGACAAGTCTTAGATATAGGTGCATTCACAACCTCGGCATCAACATCTATCACCTTCCTCAACCCTTGTTATTCAAATCCTACAAAATTTCATCCCCAGATCTAACCCACATGAATTGTTTAGTAGCATTTATATTCTTAATGAAGTCTTTGATGTTACGTTGATACATATGATTAATAGGCAAATATTTCCGATGGTTATCGAACCATGATTATTTTTCGCTCTTAATTAATCTAAAAGCATCAAAATCTTCCATACAATGTAGACATGCCAACATGCCAACTGTACTTCACCCATACCTCATAGAATAAGATGGAAAGGCCTTTATGGTCCACATGAGGGTAATGAACATCTAAAAATTTTGTTGTTTGGAAATATCATAAGTTTGAACCCCAACACCCCAAATACTTTTCAACTCCACTATCAATGACTACAAGAAAATATCTATCTTCCCATTGGATTCGTAGGCCCCAACACTAACACGATCAAACATATAAATCCTCCTTCATACAAATAATATTACTGTCTAGATTCACCAAATGGATGAAAACCATTAGCAAATAAACCTAGCCTAACATTTCAAACTTCAAAAGAAAAATCAGGGAAACACCCATCAAAATACTTCCAAGCAGGGGCATCAGAAGGGTGACACATCTTACCATCATTTATATGATACTCTAAATGTCAGCTCATTTCATTAGATATTGTTGTTGATGCATACAATTTCTGCAACCTAGGTGTTATTGTAAAATAGTGCATCTTCATAAACGACACCTTCAACTTATATATATATAATCTATTTCCAAAACTTTTAACCTTTTTCTTATACCTAGCATGCTCACATATTTTAAAAATCTTAAGGTCACGGTCATCACCCCAGTATATCATACAGTTATTCACACTGTAATGAATGACCTATATGGGTAATCCCAAGTCTCTAATTAACTTCTTCATGTTTTAGAAATCCAATGGCATCAGATTATCTTGTGGCAATAATTCTTGAATTAAATTAGACATATCATCAAACCATGCCTGTGAACACGTATGTCTGCACTTTATTTCTAACATCCTCATGGCTGTAGATAGTTGAGTATGCTTAGAATTTCCCTCATATATAGGTTTGTCTCCAGCATCACAAACAATTCTATGGTATGTAGTGTGATTTATATTATCTGAGACCATCTGATTAGTTTCACTTACTGACACCCGTGCTAAACTTGAACACCTCTGGTGGACTTGCTTCTCACCTTGGTATATCCAAACATAGTAATCCACCACAAAACCATTTCTATACAAATGCATCTTCACAGTCTCAAAATTCAAAAACTTTTTATTCTGACATTTAACTAAAGTGCAAGGGTACCTTATAGTTGTGACATCATTCACACACTTAGGATGTCTCAGTACAAACTTAACAAATACATTAACTTTATCCTCCCATTCATTAGAGAACAATCCATTCACTATTCGACTCTCGTACATCCATTCACGATCATTTTCTATAACTAGTCACAAATAAATCAATCTAGTAAACAAATGCAATTATCCTCAATTAATTTTATGTTCATTAATAATTTATGTTTGTTTCGATAAAGTTTTTTTACGCATATGAAATGCAACCTACTACACATCCATCTCTACCTTCACTCGTACAACAGTTATTTCTTATTCAATAGGGTTGGTCCTAATCCATAATGGAGCATTAACATAAAACAACTATAAATTCTATCATAAGCATAAAAAAAGGTATTAAACAGATAAACTAAGGCTGAAAAAATCATCTTTATTTGTTCAAAATTATGTTGTACCTAGAAACACAAGGCACAAGAAATATGTAACTAAATTTTACAGGATGAAAGTTCAATACATACATACATGGATACATTGATATATGGATACATACATACATATATGACCTTTTTCTCTTCTAATAGATGCAAATTGTAATAGAAAAATAAAATCTTCTTTTATAACTTATTAATCTTAACACATTATGCCTAATATGAATACTAAACAATGTTTTTCAATCAATTAGAAATTATTTTCCCATCAGTTGTATCTTAACATATAATGAGAAGCAGCTTAGAAGACTATGAAATTTGTTTGTAAAACTTCTAATTGCAACATAAAAGACTACTAGACCACATACTTGTCTTGTATGGAGATGTTGGGCTTTCTCTCGAAGCCATAACACATTGTATGGGTTGGTATCATTAAAAGGTGGAGGAGGTTTTAGAATCAACCACACCCCATTACACTAAATAGTTAGGAAGGTGTCTGTAAGATGAAAATAATTCAAAACACAAATAAAAAAAAAGCCGGCATAGAATCTGTAAAAGCAACTCATGTGATTCATCAACCACTTAAACTATTATTTATGAGTAATGTCAAACATAGATGCATTAAAATGGCTATGTTGTGCTAGGATGGTCCATTATAGTATGGCTTATATGTATAGTTATATGGTATTATACATATAGTATATATAGTTATAAATAATTATATATAGGTAAACATATAGTTATATATCGATATGTTTATACATATAATATAAGTAAGTATACATATTGTATACAAAGTTATAAACAATATATAGATTTACATATATGTAAACATAGTTATAAATATAGTTATATCTAATTATATAGACTTTTATTTAGTTATACAAATATTTATATATCGTTATACACATATAGTTTAACATAATGTTGTTTGTTGTTATACATGTAATTATAAATATAGTTACATGTGGTTATACATATATTTACACATATAGTTATATTTGTTCATTTAATTTTTTATATTTATACATATAGTTATGTATAGGTATAGATATAGTAAAATAATTTTTTATATACTAATATATACAAATATATATTAAATATAAGTTGTAAATTATGTATTAAAATAGAGTTATGTATAAAGCTTTTATAGTTATACATATAGTAAGATACAATTATTTATAGTTATATATTATTATACATATAATATGTATAGTTATAAATAGTTATATATAGTTAAACAAATAGTGATATATAGATATATAAATACAAGTAGTTATAAGTAGTTATACATATATGTATACAAAATTATAAACAAATATATAGATTTATATTTATGTATACATATAAGTATACACAGTTACAAATATAGTTATATTTAATAAAATAAAGTTTTATATAGTTATACAAATATTTATATATAGTTATACACATTTAGTTAAAAATGATGTTGTATATTGTTATAGAGTAATTATAAATATAGTTACATGTGGTTATACATATAGTTACACATATAGTTATACTTATATTTATACATGTAGGTATAAATATGTTTTCATTTAATTTTATATATTTATACATATAGTTATGTATAAGTAAAGATATAGTAAAATACTTTTTTATATACTAATGTATACAAATATATAATAAATATAAGCTGTAAATTTAATATTTAAATATAATTATGTATAAAACTTTTATAGTTATACATATAGTAAGATACAATTATTTATAGTTATATATTATTATACATATAATATATATAGTTATAAATAGTTATATATAATTAAACATATAGTTATATATAGATATATTCATACAAGTAGTTATATGTAGTTATACATAAATATATACAACATTATAAACAGATATTTTGATTTAATTATATGAATACATATATGTTTATATAGTTACAAATATAGTTATATTTAATTTTATAGAGTGTTACATAGTTATACAAGTATTTATATATGTTATACACATATAGTTATAAATATGTATGCTGTAAAGATATAATTATAAATAACATTTATATAGTTATACATTTAGTAAAATACAATTTATATATAGTTATATATTATTATACATACAGTAAATCTTTTTAGAAATATAGTTATATATAATTATACATATAGTTATACATTATTATATAGTTAAAAATTAGTTATAAATACTTTTATATATAATGGCATATGATTATATAATTAAACAAGTGTTAAGATATAATATTTGTGATTACAATATTTTTATAAATGTTACTTAAATATATTATATATATGTAACACTTTTATAAATAATATATAGTATATATATCATATTTATATAAACATTATAAATATTCTATATTTATATTAAAATTAATATGTAATATAAATATTTACAAAATTGTATAAATATTTAATGTTACATAATTGTTATATAAAAAATTATATAAATAGATAGTTTTTTGTAAATGTTGTATAGATTTTTATAAACATTAATATATATGTATAAATATTTATAAATAACATTATATGTTTATATAAACATATCAGTGTTTATATATAATGTAATGCTTTTATATAAATTAAAGTACACATTTATATATAATGTCATATGATTATATAAATGTATAAAACTTTATATATACTATTACATTTTATAATTTATTCGGAGACAGCAAAAATATAACCATTTAACATTACGTTTAATTTTTCTTAATTTAAAGAAGTAGAAAACATCAAGCATTATATATTTTCTTAAGCTATAGAAGGAGAGAACCAAATGCAAATATTTAGTATTTGAAATCAATAAAACCCTAAAAATTTAAACAGTAGAAGAAGAAAGATTACACTGCAAATTTATAATTTCATTATTGGTGTAGAGTCAAAATCATATAGGTTAAATGAAAATAGAAGCAAAAAGAAAGAAAATCGAGGGAGAATTAAAAAAAGCAAATACCCGATTATTGTTTAAAAATGAAAATTCAATAGTGCTAATAAAATTCAGAGAGGCAAAGATATATATATATATATAGCATTCCAAAGTAGAAGAACAAGGAAAAAATTACATGGTAAAAGAAGAGAGAACTCCTATGTTGTTTCCGTGTAGTCGCGTTTTGCCTCTGGTTCGAAATTTGAAAGAGGGAAATTTTGCTAAGTATTAATGACTTAGCAATTTTTTTTAATCTAAAAATTTAACCTAGGAATTACTAACCAAAATTTTGGTTGGTAAATGGTAGGTAATTACGTCATTATAAATATTTTGGAAAGCCACTTTACGGACCTATTCTTCATGGTAAAATATTTTTGGTCGTTATATGGTCAGAAATTTGTCGGTAATTTTTATCCGCTAATTCCTTCCTAATTTACAAATAGATAGACAAACATATAGATAAATAGATAGATAGATAAAGTGGGACTGATTGATAAACAGATAGATAGATAGGCAAACATATAGATAGATAAATATATATATATATATATAGACAAACATATAAATAGATAGATTTACAGACATATAGATAGATAAATAGATAGATAGACCAAAAAATAGATAGATAAATAAATAGATAAATATATTTAAAGATAGATATATAGATATAAAGATAGACAAATAGACATATATATAGACAGATATATAGACAGATAATAGATAGATAGATAGACAAATTAATAGACAGATAGATAGACATATAGATAAATAGATTTTAGATAGATAGTTATACATATAGATAGATTGATAGAGATATAGATAGATAGATAGTGATATAGATAGACATATAGATTGTTAGATTAATAGATAGATAGATAGATAAACATATATAAAGATATCTAGATAGATTGATAGAGAGAAAAATAGATAGACAGAAAGATAAATAGAAATTTTGACATGTAGATAGACAGAAAGATAGGCACATAGATAGATAGATACATAGATAGAGAGAAAGATAGATAGATAAATAAATAAATAGATAGATAATTAGAAAAATAGAAATAAAGATTGATAGACAAATATATCGATAGATAGATAGATAAAGATTGAATAATTGATAGATAGATACTTAAATCAAAAGATTGACATTTAGATAGGTAAATAGATAAATAGATAGAATGATAGAAGATAGACAGATAGATAGACATATATATAGATAAATAATTAGATAGATATATAGATAGATAGATATACAGATAGATACATAGATAAATAAAAAATAATTAGATAGATACATAGACAGATAGATAGAAAGATAGACAAATAGCGATATAGATTGATAGTTAGATAGATATATTATTAGACAAATACATAGATAGATAGATAGACAAATATAAAATAGATAAATTGAGAGATAAATATATAGATTGACAGATAGACACACAGATTGATAGATAGATAGATCGACATATATATTGACAGATAAATATAGAGATAGATAGATAAATAAATAGATATATAGATAGACATATTGAAATTTAAATAGATAGATAGATAAAAATATTGATAGATAAATAGATAGATTGATAGATTGACACACAGACAAATAGATATATCGATAGATAAATATTGATAGACATATAAATAGATATGTCTATTTATCAATCTATATCTCTAGTCTTTTATATGATTCAAAATTTGAAAGGACACACAGTCAAATATGATTGAAGAATACATACACACTTACGCACACTATCACATACTTGCGCACACACTATCATACACTGTCACACACTTGCACACCCACTATCACACACTTGCGCACACACTTTCACAAACGTGCACATGAATATGTACATATGCGCCTGAAATTGCACACATTGTTAAACTTTGCACTTTGCACCATCTACATTGATGTAGTTAGCATCGACGTACAATTCATGCAATGGCCATGCGATGAAGAGATGGGAGGGCACACATTATGTGTGCCTTCTTTGGAAAGAGGTATTGTACATGCATGCAATGTTACACACAATGCATCTGTGATTGTGATGTTACTATCTACATGCACTTCTCTCTCTACAAAACATAGTATTTGTGCTCTTTAAGGTACTAGCTCTAATAACATGCTGAAAATAAATTCAAAATATCAATACTACCTATGAAAAATAATGTACAATGATGTATCCTTATATAATGGGAATATGAATTGGGACAGCTCATATGTCGAGTATTCTCATATGTAATAAAATAAACAACATATAAAAATAATTTGTAAAACTATAAACAAATGGAAACTATAATAACTATTAAAATAATATATATTAAATAAATAGTGTCAATTTTGATTATTTTTTATATATTTGCTCATGTATGGTATTAGATCTCTCTTTTAAATATTTAGTAAGATATTTTTTTTTGTCTGTTGGATCTATGTGAGCAATGATTCATTCGATCTGATATATTTAGAAAAAAAATGATAGCTCACTAGAGATAAAATTAGAAAGAAGTTAGGATATTTTATCATATTGATTGATAATTATATAGGTTTTACTTGTTTTATTTTTAAATTTTAAATTACATTTTTTTTATTTTAAATTATATATTTTTTATTTTCAGTCATTTCATAAAAAGATATAAAATCATCTAAATGAAAATATTAAAAAAATATTTGAAGTAATAATGTATCAAATAGTTTTCATACTTTATGTATGATTCTTGAGGTTATATACCAGACTTCATGTAAGTATACATCATCATGAAATGAGATTTTAAAAAGGATGAATAGATATTTGATTGAGACAACTCAGATTTTTAATCGAAGTATTTTGAAATAGTCTTCCGGAAATGTATTAATCAAATCTATTTTATCAATTGAATATTTTTTTGATCATTTCTTATTATATGATTTTTTAAATCATTTATTTTGGAAAAAGAAATTATTTAATATCTTTCAGAGTATTTTGGTGTATTTGTTTTGTTCATCTTTTTTTTCTATGACAAGATAAGGTAATACCTAGTACTTTGATATTTAATTTTCTTGGTTAATCTAGTATCTAAAAAGTATGCTAGTAATTTTAACCAGAATCTAATTGAGTATTAGTAAATATTGATATTTTTTTAAGTTTGACACATTTTTAAACAAGCCTAGAACAAGAGTCTAGATAATATATGTGAGTAACTTAATTTTTAGTCTTTCCTGAGCCTCCAATGAGGTGGGATGATCACTCATCAGTTACAATTGAATTTGGTTCACTTTATGATAATATTTATATGAAATCATCATATTGACCAATAAGTATAGATCAAGTTAACTCTAGAGAGAGTGAAGTTTCACAAGAAAATAAATATCTCTCGAGTCCATCCAACTTTGGTAATCCTCGGGTCTACTCTAATTCTGGCTCATGATGATTTAGAGACTACAAGACTTGATTGTACAAAACTTAGAGTTTGTATTGAGAAGGGACATGCATAGCATGTTCAGAGCATCTAAAAGTCTCCCATGCAGCCATGTGTTCTGATCGCCAATTCCTATGATATTAGTCTTCTAATCACTCTTCAAAATAAAGTGAAGATTTCTACCCAGCATCATATTGTATAGGTATTTTTGCACTATGATACTCATGTCTCATACACAAATATTATCTCATTTAAGATGATATCATGTCTTATGATTGCCTCTCTAAGATATGCCATAGGTGGGTGTTCATTATTAAAACATATCTAGATGAGGAGATAAATTATCATAAGATAAGATGTATTGTCAGCAGGCTTACTCATATATTTTATATTGATTATTAAAATATTTTTCTTTAAACTTGATAAAATAGTCATCATAAAGATTTTTATTTCATTGGTGGCCTCTCACAGTTAGAAATAATCTGCATAGAGATATCCAACAGGCCATGCAAAGTGGGATGTCATATTTTTTAGGCTTAGTCTTGCCATTGTGTCATGGCCTAGCATTACATGTCTCTGAAAATGGTAACCTGGTATGGCTTGTCGGCTGTCAGGATCATGTCGGGTCAAACCTTAACATGCTTGCACACAATGCATGCAGCTAACCTAAATTCATTCCAATCTAGCATGTATTCATTTTAGGCTAGCATGACTGCATGAATTCATTCTAGACTAGTAGGGATTCATTATAGGCTAGCTTGATTCATTTTGAGTTGGCCTAGGTTCATTCTAAACTAGCCCAAGTTCATTCTAGTATAGCTTTGAATAAGGGTGTCAAATGAGTCCGGCGGCCCGGGCATGACCCAGATCAGTAGTGCCTGGCCCAGCATGGCACGGTCCTGAACCGTGCTTCGGGCCGAGCCACCCCAAGTCATGGTTTGTGACCTACTGGGCCGGCATGAGTCGTGCCTCATGTTGGTGCCAATGCATGGTAAACATTTATGGGCAATTTTATTATTATTTTTTAAATTTGACCGCCCCATCACGGGCTGGTCTATTTTTTAAAAAATATTCAATAACATGATTAATTTTTTTTCTGGTTTTCCTCTTTGTCATTCAGCATGGTGAGCATGACCATGCACTTTGTCATGCCTATCATGCCACTATGCCTAGCACGGGATGAGATTTTAACCATGCCATGCACGGCATGGCCGTGCTAAGAAAAAGCGGGACATGCCTGCATGGCATGGCCCGCTTCACACCTCTAACTCAGATTCATTCCAAGGTAGCTTGGATTCATTCTAGGCCAGCTCGACGTCATTCTAGGATAGCACGAGTTCATTCTAGGCTAGCTCAGGTTCATTTTAGGCTAACTCAGATTCATTCCATGCTAGAGTTCCATGCTAGCCTAGATTTATTCCAGGCTAGCTCACATTCTTTCCAAGCTAACTTGGGTTTATTCCAGAATAGCCTACATTCAATTCAGACTAGAGGTGTTAAATAGGTCATCACATGCAGACATTACTCATTTTTTCGCAACATAGCATGGTGGCATTTTCTACCAGCCCAACAAGGCACTATGAGCATAGCAAAGTGCATTGCCATGCCCAACTGTGTTGAACGACAATGATACACAGAAGACGGAAGATTTTAAAATTTTAAATAATCTAATTTTTTTTATTTTGAATTTTAATTAACTTGTGATTTTAAAATTGTTAATATTTTGATATTTTTGCATTAGTTTATTCATTGTTATTCTAAATAATAAAAGTTAAATCATGATTACCTTCTAGTTAGGAGATAAAATCATAATTTTGTTTAGATTCAATAATTTTGTAAGTAGAAGAGAGAGATTAGAGAGAGAGAGAGAGAGAATGAAGTTTAAAACACATTTAATCACTCTATATGATATATTTGCCAAAAAGAAGAAGTGGTCATTGTGATAATCATCATCACGTGTTTCAGGCCGTTGGATTGGAATTTTTTTGTCCCGATGGACTTCTTTAATTTCACTGCCCGCTGGTTCCCACAGATGACAAATCAGATGTTGTTAGCACTTAGCACGATGATTGTAACATGTGTAATAACTTTAACTGATTTGCTTTATCAACTATATGTTATAATTGTCTCCATTGATATTAATGTGTTCCATAAACTTAAATGATATTAGATTATCTTTGTTACATTGTAAAAGTTTTTTTTTTTTTGCTTTTTTTTATTTTTTCTTGTTCTTCTAAAACTTCTCTCTCAATTCTTCCTCAACGAAAACATTGAAAAAGTGCTATTAAAAAATTAGGTTCTTTTTATGTCATCTTTTTTTACTATAAAGAACAAGAAAACAATTCATCACATACAGTTGTGGTGTATGTGTGTGTGTGCATGTGTGTGAGAGTGTGTGTGTGTGCGTGTGCATGTGCACACGTGTTTCTTATGAAAGTTTTGCAACTTGAAAATAAAACTCAATTCACTTAGGTAGATGTTTTGATGGAAAGAAATATATATATATATGCTTACTTACATGCATGCATGTGTGTGTGTGTGTGTGTGTGTGTGTGTGTGTGTGATTCTCATAGATTTAAAGAGTAATTATGTGTAAATATGAATATAAAGTGCATATACATTTTGTAAGAGTTGTATTTTAAAAAGAGAATATTTTTTAAAATATATATATGAAGTGAAAATGTTAACAAATCATTTGGGTAATAATAAATGGGAAAATTATACTTGGTTTGGGAAAATGAATAATTAATGTTTAGTGGTACTAAGTTTAACAATTTTTTTGTCCCACTCAAACCTAGCTCATCTTATCTTTTGGGTCATTTATATATTTTGAGGGTCTAGGGTCAAAGAAGGCAAGATACTATTACTAACTATATTGTGTCACAACTAATATAAAAAAAATTATGTTTATGTATCCCAAATAGAAATTATATTTGTTTTTTAAATTAAAAATAGTGATATTTCTTACAACAAATTGAAAAAATAATAATATCTTGGTGTATTGAAAATAATCAACCTAATTCTATCATTTGTCATAATATGTATGTATGTATGTATGTAAAAAAATCGGCAACCCTTTTTTAAAAAAATATATAAAAGAAAGACTACGGGTAATGGGTTAGATCAGATAAGAATCCAACTTGCTTTTTATAAAAAACAAAAATATTTTATAATTTATATTTCTTATTTTTAATTATATATATATGTATGTATGTATGTATGTATTTATATGTTCTATCTATATATTGTTTATATACAATATATATGTGGTAAGTATATGTATATATATATACACTATGGGTCAGATTAAATAGGAATACAACATGCATTTTTATAAAAATCAAAAATATTATTTAATTTTTATTTTCTTATTTTTATATTATACATATAAATAAATCATATATATACGATATATACAATATACATACATACATACTTATATATATATATATATATATATTGTGTGCATGTGTATATCTATATATATTGTGTTTGTGTGTGCATATTTATTTATATATAGAATTTATATATACGTATATATACAATGGATCTATATGCATACAGTATGTGTATATATATGAACAATATATATCAAAAAAATAAAAACCATCCGGAAACGAAGTAATAGGGCATACTTTTCTTTTGATACCCGACTAGAGTTCTTCAAACTGATGAAAATGATGGGGATGGAATCACATGCACTAGCATGGAAAGATTAGTGCGCATAGTTTTGTGTTGCATATGATTATTGTTGAGCAATCACATGAGTTCTATGTGAATTGCATTACATGATCAGAATCAAATTAATGGAATGACTTACCGGTAAAAGACGACTGCATTCTGATAAATCTCTTTCTGATCGGCATCACTACCATGCACATTGCGGAGAGAGAAGTTTTGTCTTCCAGAGGCCCCCTCAAGAATCGAAGCCCGTTGGAGTTGGAGTCTGGTGAGGGTTTATAGATAAGGTGAGATAAACTACAGAAGCAAACACCGAGCCTCTCGGAGATGCTCTTAAGCATATGTTAGAGTTGAAATCCATATATTTGTAAACTTCATTTTTTTATACATATATGTATAAAAAATTAACTATATATAACTAAATAAACAATAAATAATTATATTTACATAAAGACTCATATTTCAATTCATTTATTCATACATATATGTTAGAGTTGAATTGATGATAAATCTCTTTTTGATATATTTTCAAAGATTTACATATATTTACATAAAGACTCATTTTTTTCAATTCATTTTTTTATAGATAAAGATTCATTTTTCAATTAATTTTAGGATTTACATATAGTTATATATTTTTATACATCTATATTTATTACATATATATAGATTTACATATATGTATAGATAGCTAAATAAATAATAAATAATTATAATACATAAAGACTCATTTTTTTATTTATTATCAAAATATTTTCAACAAAGCTAATGTGTGTGTAGCAAGGTACACATGAAAAACAAGCACCTTGCAATTTTTATTATAAAATTAATTAAACAATAAATATATAAACAACTTCAAAAAATAGATGTTTATCTTTATAACTAGAAAAAAAATCAAATGGCTACAAAATTTACAAACTTCCTATAGCAAGACACACATGAAAAGATGATTGGTCTTCAAGCAACACTCCTAAGTGTTATAAAACACTCTTTATGTTAAAATATATATAACTATATATATTTTATTATTATAAATTTTTAAGAATTCATATTAATTTTTATAAAGATAATATGAAATAATCTTAAAGGAATACAATTTCATATTATTTGATATCATTTATAATTTTTAAAATTTTAAAAATTACTTAAAGTGAGAAGATAATTAAAAAAAGTTATAATTTTTATTTTAATAAAGACTGAATATTAAAAGCTAATAGTAAAAATATTACTCAATTATTTAATTCTTATAAATTTTAGTAGGGGCAAACATCTATGTATTAATTTTTAAATATTAATTTATTTTCTTTTAAATTTAATAAAAAGATTAAAATTTTTATTATAGTTAAAGATTTTCAAATTTTGTATTAATTATTTTTTTAAAAGTTTCCTATAATCATAAAATTTTTTTTATACATTATAATAATATTAATATTTACTAGTTTATTTGTCAATTCAAATATTTTTGAAAATATTTTTTATTTTATCATACAATGAATTATTTTACATTTATATTAGTATAAATTTTAATGTATGTTAATTTAATTTATAAAATATCGATAAAAATTATAATACTTATTGAATTAATTATATAATGTTACTTTAATACAAATTATTAAGTTTCTTAATTAAACATTTTAGAAAAATTTTAGTTATAATTTTTTAAAAAATTAATACATCATAAAAATAGTTATTTTATTCCATATTAATATAATTATTTTTTGTATATTTATATTTTTAAATTATTTATTTATAATATCCTTTTTTTTATAATTTTACAAGGAAATTATTTCTTTTAAGGACCAATCATCTATAGACCATTAACATCCATTTAATAAACAAAATTAAATAAAATATTAAAACTAATAATAAATTAAAAAAAATAAATAATTAAATATTGGCTAGAGAAATTCTATCACTAAATCCTACTCTATATTAGAAATTTAATTAGCTAGGGAAGTTTCATCACTAAATTCGTCGCTATATTCCGTATTTAATTATCTAGGAAAGTTTCGTCACTAAATCTATCGATATATTCTAGATTTAATTAGCTAGGGAAGTTCTAGTCACTAAAATCTATCACTATATTTAGGATGAAATTGGCTAGAAAAATTCTGTCACAAAAATCTTTCATTATATTCAGTATGTAATTAGCTAGAGAAATTCTGTCGCTATATTTTGAGATTAATTAGCTAGGGAAATTTCATCGATAAAATCCATCGCTATGTTCCAGATGTAATTAGCTAGGGAATTCCATCGCTAAAATCTGTCGCTATGTTACAGATGAAATTAGCTAGACAAATTTCGTTGCTAAATCCATCGCTAAATCCCAGATTTTATTAGCTAGAAAAATTCTGTCACTAAATCCATCGCTATATTTAAGATTTTATTAGCTAGGAAAATTACGTCGCTAAATCCATTGCTTAATTCCCAACTTTTTTGAGTGAAATTTACGAAAAATATTGCGTCATTAATTCATCGCTAATCTTTCACTAAATTCTCCACTTTTCTTAAGCATATTTTATGAAAATATTTTGTCGCTAATCCATCGCTAATTAATTTCTAAATTCCCCGCTTTTCTTGAGCGGAATTTACAAAAAATATTCCGTCGCTAATCCGTTGCAAATTTTTAATTCAATAAAAAATCATAAATCTCTTGCTATTCCCTAACTAATCTCTCGCAATTTAGCTAGGGATTGATCCCAAGCTAAAATTTTCTAGCTAAATGAACATTTTCATAGTGTTACATCTACACGAACATGAACAAAAATATTATTATATAAATTGAAAATCGATATATATATATATATTATATATATAACTATATATTGACAGATAGATAGACATTTAGATAGTTATATAGATATATGGATAGAAAAATAGATAGATAGTTAGACATAAGAAGAATAGATAGACAGATAGATAGACAAATAGGTAGACAAATAGATAGATATATAGATAGACATATAGATAGAAAGATAAATAGATAGAAAGATAGAATGATAGATAGACAGACAGATAGATAGACATATAGATTGATAGTTGATAGAAAGATATATAGACATGTAGATAGATATTAAGATGGATAGAAATATATACACATAGATACACACATATATAGATAGGGAGATAGAGAGATGGTGCGATAGATTGAAAGGTAGATTGACTAATAGATAGATAGAAAAATAGATAAAAAGATAGAGAAAAACATAGATCGTTAGATAGATAGACAATTATATAGACAGATAGATACACAAATAGATAGGCAGATAGATATACAAATAAATAGAAAGATATATAAATAGATAATAGATAGATAGATAGACAAGTAGATATGGAGATAGAAAGATTGATAGATAGATATATAGATAGACAGAAAGATAGAAAGATAGTTAGATAAATAGAATGACAAATAGACAAATAGACAAATAGACACATAAATAGATAGAAAGATAGATAAACATTTATATAGACAGACACACAGAATGATAGATAAATAGTTTGATACACATATTGATAAACACATAGATAGATAAATTAATAGTGAAATAGATATACAGATAGATAGACAGATAGATATACATATAGATAGACAGACAGATATATATATATATATATATATATATATATATATATATATATATTCATAGATAGATAAAATGATATTAAGATTGATAAACATATTGATAGAATGATTGATTGATAATTTGATAGATATATTGATATACAGAATGATAGATTGATAGATAAAAAGATAAATAGATATATAGATAGATAGATAAATAGATAGAAAGATAGATAGTTAGTTAGATAGACATATATATAGATAGACAGACAGAAAGATAGATAGTTAGATAGATAGATTGATAGATAGATAGAGATATTGATATATAGATGGATAGATAGATATATAGATAGTTTGATAGATTGATAGACATATTGATAGATATATTGGCATATTAAAAGAAAGATCGATATAAAGATTAATAGACAGATTTTTAGACATATTGATAGATAGATTGATAAACAGACAAATAGTTAGATAGATAGATATATGATAGATAAATAAATAGATAAACAAATAGATAGACTGATAGATAGATAAATTATTTTTCAAATAGATAGACAGATAGCTAGATAGATAAAGAAATAGATAGATAGATAGATAGGTAAATAGATTGATATATAGATAGATAGATTTATATGTTGATAGAAAGATAGATATATAGATAGATAGATAAAAAATTAGATAGATAGATATACAGATAGATATACAAGTAGATAGATAGATAAACAAATAGATAGATAAATAGATAAAAATAAAGATAATCAAATAGATAGTTAGATAGTTAGATTGATTCAAAGATAGATAAACATATAGATAGATAGATAGATAGAGTCACAACTAGATATATAGATAGATTGATAAATAGACAGACAGATAGATAGATAGATATATAGAAAGATAAACAAATAGATAGATAGATTAGACAAATAGATAAAAAAGTAGATAGATAGATAGACATATAGATAGACTAATTGATAGACAGATAGATAGATAGATAGATAGATGATCTATTTGTCTATCTAGATATACAGGCAGGTAGACATGTAGGAAGATAGTCAGGCAGGTAGATAGATAGACACACAAACACATAGATCGATAGGCATGTAGATTGATAGTTAGAAAGTCAAACAAATAAATAGAAATATAGATAAATAGGGAAAAAAAAGAAAAATAGACATTTAGATAGATAGTTTAATAGACAAATTGATAGACAGATTGTTAGAGAGACAGATAGATTGATTTATTGATTGATAGATAGATAGTTAAATAAATACACACACACATAGATAGATAGATAGATAGGCAGGCAGCCATGTAATAACTCAGTCAAGTAGGTAGACAGATAGATAGACAAACATACAGATATACAGACATGTAGAGAGATAGTCAGAAAGTCAAACTAACAAATTGAAAGATAGATAGACAGACAACAAAAAGACAAATAGACATATAGACGGGTAGTTTGATAGACAAATTGAAAGACAGTTTGATAGAGAGATTAATTGAAAGATTGATATACAACTACAATAAAAATCCCAAATAGCTTGGGAATTTTCCCTAGCACAATGAGTTATTTTTATCGCTAAAGTGGATATAATGATGGAATAATGATGGAACCTTTCCCAAGCTAAAGTGCTCGTTGCTAAAAAATAACGAGGGAAAGTGTCCCTAGCTAAAATATTTTAGCAACAAAAGATACCCTAGCTAAATTAATAATTTTCCTATCTAATTTTTACCTTAATTTGAAGCTTCAAAAAATTTACTAACTAAATTAGCAAAAGAAAAATCCCTAGATAAATTACCAAGGGAAAATTTTCTATCTATTTTCATTCAAAAAACTATTTTCACTATTTTATTTTTTTTTCAAAAAATTTAATTAAATAAATTTATGTTTTTATATTAAATTGAGTAAAAACAAAAACTATAAATGATAATTTATAAAAAAAAAAAATTAAAATCAGTTAATATATTATTCTAATACAATATTTTACATAGTTAAAACAAAAATATAACAAAATTTTATTATATCTTATTTATCAATGTATCTAATGATAGTGTATAAAGTTTAATCTATCCGTGAAATTGACATTTCTTTCTCTCCCCCAACTATTCTAGTCATCATATTTCTGTTCCGACAAAGCTATCCTAGTCGTGGTGCATCATGTCTAGTGAAAAATTTCTTCACTTCTACAAGGTTCATATGGGGAACATTGCGGTACCGCATCTGTATGAAATTTAAACTAGTCAATCAAATCAAAATAAAAAAATAAAAAAAGTTATGTTTAGATAAATATAAAATATTTTAGTATATATGTACATTTATACTGTAGTGTATATATATATATATACTACCATTTCACTAGTTAGATAAATTACTATAGTATATGTACATATATACTGTAGTATTATATGTACATATAAACTGAATATATATGTACATATATACTAGAGTATTATATGTACATATATACTCGATATATATGCACATATAATATTGTAGAATTATATGTACTTATATACTATAGTATATATGTAGATATACTGAGTATATATGTACATATATACTATAGTATTATACGCACATATATATTCAGTATATACATACATATATACTCAGTAAATACATACATATGTACTTGGTATATACGTAGATATATACTTAGTATATACATATATAATTACTCAATATATATTACATATGTACTATAGTATATATGTAAGTATATAATGCAAATTTATATGTATATATATATAATCACATAGCCTCAGATGACACAAAACTACAACAAATTAGTATTATCCCATTTATACTTCAAAAAGATGGCACAAAACTTCACTATCAATATAAATAAGAAAAGCAAAGATTATTTAAATTTAGGAAAATATTTCTAAAAACTTAGAGGAAAACCTGGAAGACAAGCCATGAGCTAGGCTTGGTACATCAAAGTTTGCATCTTGCCTCCCCGTAACTAGAACTCTCTCTCGGTCCCAAGGTCTATAAGTGTGTTGCTTTGCCCCGCCATGACGGAGCTGACAAGCTAACAAAAGAACTGACAGATGAAATAAAGATAGATCGTCAATAATGGTAACCATCAACAAAACAATAAGAAACTTGAACATAAAAAAATAGAGCACTCTACCATGCTCATGTGCAACACAAGATGATGATAATATTTTTTGCATAATAATTTTGAATAAATACATTCTACGCAACCATTGTTTTGCATATTTAAAACAAAAACATAATAAAATTTTATTACATCTTTTTCATCAATGTATCTAGTGACATTGTATAAAGTATAATCTATCCGTAAAATTGACGTTCCTTTTCTTCCCCATTTCTTCTGATCACCATCTTTCTACTACGACAAGGTTATCCTAGTCGTGGGGCGTCATGTGTTTTGAAAAATCACTTCATTTCTACAAGCTTCGTATAGGGAACATTATAGTATCATATCTGTACGAAAATTAAACCAGTCAATCAATTCAAAATTAATAAATTAAAAAAAGTTCTATTTTGATAAATATATAATACTATAGTATATATGTACATTTATACTACAGTGTATATGTACATATATACTAGCATTTCACTAGTGACATATATTATGACAGTATATATGTACATATAATTATGTAGTATTATATGTACTTGTACTATAATATATATGTAGACATACTGAGTATATGTGTACATTATACTATAGTATGTACGTACGTATATACTACATTATATATGTATGTACATACTATAGTATATAATATATATGAACATATATACTCAGTATGTACGTATAAAAGATATACTAGCATTTCTCTTATCTGCACATATAAGAGGAACCACTCATTGAACCGAGAAACTATTTCAGAGTGCGACTCTTTTCTAAATCTCTCATTAACATCCTAACATGTCCGGAACAACAGAGATATTCTAATTCAATGATCAAAGAATGCATATCATGTTTTCGTGTAAGTAAATAATGAGCAATGAAATGTAACTCAACATGACCATGGTACACAAACTCATGAGTGATGGTAGGGTTCAAAGAAGTAAAATAACTAGACCACTGCCTTCCACAGTTTCGATCGTTCTTGCAAGAATATTTGGAGTTAAGGCTTCAAAATCCTACACAATTACAAGGGAAAAAAAGGAGTTATTAGCAGTGATGAGAATCTTAAACATAGTATCTAAAAAGAAAAAAAAAGTATAACTTACAAAATACACATGCCATAAGTATTTTCTAGAATTCTTTCAAAATCCTTGTACAAGCAAAAGGAAATAACTCTACTTTCAAGAAACAAAGAGAAGGAATCAGTTTTTTTAGGTCAATCAGTCCCTTCATCATTAACTTTTTAATCTACTTTGCCAGTTTTCTCTTGTGGCATCATCACGCAAGCATCAAATTTAGAAAAAATTAAAAAACTAGTCAATTTTCTTAGAGATCATGGCATCAAATTTTGTATATACGTACGTATATTAGTGCATTCTATATGTAATATATACTGCACTATTTTATGTACATATATACTCAGTATATCTACATATATACTAAGTACATATGTTACTGAGTATATATGTACATATATACTGTAGTATATATGATACTGAGTATATATGTACATATGTACTATAGTATATATGATAGTGAGTATATATGTACATATATACTATAGTATATACATTCATATATACACACATAAATATATTCACATAGCCTTAGATGACACAAAATTGCAACAAATTAGTATTATCCCATTTATACTTCATAAAGAAGGCACAAAACTTCAAAAGCTAATCTTTTTACTCTATCCAGCATCTCTCATGGATTGCAGTGCAAGAGATGTGTTGGAGACAATGCATTCGTGGGGATTGAATGAATTGTTGGCATTAACCATTAAGTTGTTAAGATCACTTCCTGGTAAGAAAGGTTTTATGTCTTGGTCTCCCATGCTATAGATCAGTTGTAGACCAAGATGCCCCTGGAAAAATAGCTCGTAATAGCCATAGTTCCTCATGTTCATCCCATCGTCATCCATGAAACTACTAACATGCACGAGAAGGAGAACAAGCAAAATGAACACATTTAATTGGATTACATTAGCAATCGTAATGGATATTAACAATTCAATAGTTTAATTCACAAAATGACCGATAATAAGTAGTCACAGATCTGCACAGCGATCACGTAGAACTACAAGAAATAAGAGTGTCAAGAACAAACTTGTGTCTGCATGGGACTAAAATTTTTGTTCGCCTCACAACTTCAGAAGCTAACATACTGTTCCTAGCACCAAGAGGACCAGCCAAGCCTTTTCCATACCGTTAATAGGCTAAAACTCTACCCAAAATATTCAAGTACACTCAAACATATTGATAGATATATAAAAATAGTAATTATAGACATGAACAAACAAAAATCTAACTTTATAGTCATATAACTTCAAAAAATATCTAAAAGATGTTCAGAAATGATGTTTAGAGAGAGTGTGTGTGTGTGTGCAAAAATAAAATGCTTCAGGAATAATGAAGATAATTGAAGCTTGGCCTCCTTTTGATCTAGCAAAGATAGCCAATGATGGGACCCATGCATAGGAAGGACCATGACAATGTCTGAAGGCTTTGAATCAAACTTTTTTCATGCATCTCACATCAGATATATAGCAAAGATTCATTATTAGGTTTAATTGGAAAAGCAAAGAACAAAACTAGAATAAAAAAAATTGAAACCTCAAAAAATATATCATCTTGTTTTGCTACAAATAGACACAAATCAAAAATAGTTCAAAAATAATTTTAATACGAAATCACCCTCATAATTAATTATTGAATATGTGTTAGCCTCTCTTACGAGGTTTTGTAGTTGAATCTCAGAATGCTATTTGTCACGTCAATGCTGCTAACTATGACTACATATAAGATATCTACTATCGCATTAAATTCTTAGTTTCTTTCATCTCATCATTCATTTCTTTAATTTTTTGCTTTTCTTCATTCAAATGTGTAATCTGCTTATCCTTCTCTTCTTTCATTTCCTACATTCCTTGTTTCAAATGAGTAATCTTCTCATCATTCTCTTCTTTCATTTCCTGCATGTCTTCCTTCAAATGAGATATCTGCTCATCCTTCTCTTTCATTTCAGTCTCCATAACTTTAAAACATTCATTTGTTTCCATTACTTGTTGCTTGACCACCTCATCCACCATAGTTGTTATAGATAAATTAGAAGTACGACTGCTACAATAAAAAGCGACTCTCTTAATGCTGATGCCAAACACTCCACTGCTTCTTATGACCTTATGTGGTCTCCAAATAGATAGGATCATAGTCAATTGGCTGAAGATCGATAGAACCCTCATCTTGTTGAGAAGCAGCTGTCACACATTCCTCAATTAGTTCCTATGATAAAATAGAAAAAAATAATATTATAGATATACATAAAATAAATTTAATATTTTGCATTCCAAACAACTTTCAAAATTTACTTTAATACTATAAAAATTTTATTAATATAATAGACTCTTATAGTAATCATTGGAGACTTGTTGTCAACAAACTAACCATCTAATTTCTTCACATGCATCTTTCTGAAAATCTCATAAAAATTGAGATATCAACCAAATTTTTCAGCCTAGAGTATGTATTTATTAAGTCATAAAATAACAAATTATAAAAAATTTTAACAATATTAATAAAACCACGCACAGATTTTATTTATTTAGGCTATTAGGAAAGCCACTATATATATAAATGTTTAAAATTTTAAAATTGTACCAAATCTCAAGCATGCTCAATGCTTGACTTTGACCCTCTTGTGTGGCGAGACATTTTTGTACCTAGTCTGGCTACCTCAGTTCATCGATATTTGCGGTAAATCTCTGATTTTTTCATCACATCTGGCTCCTCCCAATACTTAAACCACTTGGGCTAATCATCCTTGGATATAAAATCCAGCCTTTCTTTATATTCTTCAATTTATGGACAAAATTAGAATACCATTCAGCATCTTTGCTATCCCACAATGACTTTATCTTTCCATTAAATTTGGGTAGCCATGTGCATAGATTCTATATATAGAAAAATCACAAAAGAATTTATATTAATAACAAGGGCATAATTATTTACTGCTTGAATAATAACTAACATAATAGTTAACTAATTAGATAATTAATTTTAAATGCTTTTGTTTCATTATTTTTACTTGAAAGTCATTTAAATTAGCACTAACAGAAACATCATAATTTTTTATTCAAGTAATATTTATATATTTCTTACACCTCCAATCCACTATCTCAATTACTAACTTTGCACTGAATGTAGAGGAAGGCATAATATTTGATGATGTCGATGATTTTGTAAATTGGGGAACTATTGGTGTAAAATGTGATGTATAAGATGGTAATGTACAAAAAGTATGTGTAGGAAGGAAAATGGGTGGTGGGCTTATATCTGATAAAGCTGATAGTAAAGGTGTCAATGATGGTGATGGTGATGGAAATGGAGTTGGTGATTATGATGTTGAAGTCTAGATATGGTGGGTATGAGATGGTACTAAATTTGCTACATTATGTAAAATACTAGATGAATTTGGTTCATAACTACATCCACGTCCACCTCTACCACGACCATGTCATTTAAGTACCATTTTTTGTACAAAAAATAAAAACATAGAACAAATAATAAAGATATGATGAACAACCATGCATTTTAGAATAAAACACATTAATAGTTTTCAACAAAATATAGAAAGTCTTTGATAGTTTAATATTATAATATAATTATAATAGTTTAATTATCGGCATCACTATCATCCTCCAATGAATTTTCTGACATTTTGTATGATTCTGATGGAAGTTTCAACTCATTTTCAGATAGAAATTGATCATCTCCAATTTCTATTGGGCCACCATTTGAGTCACATAAATTTTCTAGATCTTCATCTACATGCACAGACTCAATATTATATATGTCATCTTCTTGGAATGCCGGTACAATAGCTAAGTTTGCACTTCTTTGTTGAGATGTTGGTACTACAAAATTTGATCAGCTTTAATTTTGTAAATCATCCACCAATCACTATTATCATGCGATAAACTCAGATATGTACAATAAATATACTTTAGTGGCTTGAACTGCCATAATAAATGGCTCATATCGATTAAATCTATGTTTATGGTTAACATACACTAGCTTATAATCCAAATGAATCTTTGGACCCACATTTCGTGTATGATAAAACCACTCATACTTAAATATAACAATCCGATTATTTTGGAGTCCAAGATATTCCAACTCAATAACTTCTATGAGTTGACCATAATAATCAATCTCATTTGCATTATAACTTTAGCCTTTAATGCATATAACACTATTTAAGTGGTTATACATATATAGTTATACACATATAGTTAAACACAATATTGTATGTTGTTTTACATGTAATTATAAATATAGTTTCACGTGATTATACATATAGTTACACAGAGTTATACTTATATTTATACAAGTAGGAATATACATTTTTTTTCATATAATTTTATATATTTATAAATATAGTTCTGTATTGGTATAGATATAGTAACATACATTTTTATATACTAATATATAATAATGTATATTAAATATATGTTGTAAATTATATATTTAAATATAGTTATGTATAAAGTTCTTATAGTTATACATATTGTAAGATGCAATTATTTATAATTATATGGTGTTATACATATAGTATATATAGTTATAAATAGTTATATATATATTTAAACAAATAATTATATATAGATATATTCATACAAGTAGTTATAAGTAGTTATACATAAATGTTTACAAAGTTATAAAAAATATATAGATTTATATATATGTATACATATTTAGAATATAGTTATATTTAATTATATGGAGTTTTATATAGTTATACAAATATTTATATATAGTTATACACATATAGTTAAACATAATGTTATATGTTGTTATACATGTAATTATAAATATTTTTACATGTGGTTATACATATAGTTACACATATAGTTATACTTATATTTATACATGTAGGTATATATATTTTTTCATATTATTTTATATATTTATAAATATAGTTATGTATAGGCATAGATATAGTAAAATACATTTTTATTTACTAATATATAAAATGTATATTAAATATATGTTGTAAATTATATATTTAAATATAATTATGTACAAAGTTGTTATAGTTATACATATCGTAGATACAATTATTTATAGTTATATGTTATTATACATATAGTATATATAGTTATAAATAGATATATTCATATCAAGTTGTTATAAGTAGTCATACATAAGTGTATACGAAGTTATAAACAAATATATAGATTCACATATATGTATACGTATATGTATACATAGTTACAAATATAGTTATATTTAATTATATAAAGTTTTATATAGTTATACAAATATTTATATATAGTTATACACAAATAGTTAAACATAATGTTGTATGTTTTTTTTGGATCAACACTTTTTAACCTCAAATTATTTTCAAACACTGTTATGCTAGTTCAGAATACAAATCCCATGTGTACATGTACATCCGTGAGAGGGCATGTACACTTCCAACAAGAAATAAATAGCTATCAGCAATATCTAAAGCCATCTATCCTATCAACAAGAGAAAACAAATAAATTAACAGGTTCCATACACATTACTCACACTATTATCATTGAATGAAAATAATAATAGGCTAAAACAGGATGGCAGTCATCTAGCAATTTTTTTTGTATACACTTCTATTCAAAAACATGATGTACTTCAAGGTTACCCATCCAGAGTCATGCCATCCTGGCCCTCCAACTAGAAGGATAACCTGAATCTTGGCATCAAATAGGTCAAGCCAAGGTTGCAAATGCATGTTAGTTCTTAAATGGATGCTCACTAGGTTTAGCAGGATCGTGCATCACCCTGAAATTAACAGGCAAAAGAAATGCGTTAGAAACCGGTCTGGGATCCCAATGCTGATGGCCTAGTAAAGATGGAAGGGCCATACAATCACTGGGAACAATCGAAATACTTGCAACAAGTGAGGTTGGAATGTGAGTTGATGGCGGCCTTGTTGGCTTTAAAGTAGATGGACAGAAAAGTTTATTGTTCTGTGGGCACCAATCGGGCATGTCATCATCAATGTCAAAGAGCTTCTTCTATGGCATTCTGTTCAAGAGAACTTGTTTTTCTTTCAAACTTAGTAGTGCATGAACCTTGCATTTGGTAACTTGTTTGTGCGTGGGAATCACTTGAGCAGAGATAACACTACAAGAAAATATTAATTTAGCTAGGAAATTTTAGCTGGTGATCAATAACTAGCTAAATTGTAAGAGATTAGCTAGGGAATAGCAAGGGATTTATGATTTTTTTTGAAAAAAAAATAGCAACGGATTAGCGACGGATTAGCGAAAATTTTTTTTGAAAATTCCGCTCAAAAAAAGTGGGGATTTTAGTGACGAATTGAGCGACAGATTAACGACACAAAATTTTCGTAAATTCTGCTTAAAAAAAAGAGGGGATTTTAGTGATAGATATTACGATAGAATATACCTCACTAATAAAATCATGAAATTAGTGACGGAATTAGCAACAAATTTTTCCTAGCTAATTTTTAGCGACGAAATTAGCGATGAATTTTCCATTACTAACAAAATCAATGATTTAGTGACGAATTTTTCCTTGCTAATAAAATCCATGATTTAGAAACGGATTTAGCGATGAATTTTTCATTGCTAATAAAATCCATGATTTAGCGACGAATTTTCTCTTGCTAATAAAATCCATGATTTAGCTACAGATTTAGTAATGGATTTTCCCTTTCTAATAAAATCCTTGATTTAGGGACGGACTTAGTGACAGATTTTCTCTTGCTAATAAAATCCATGATTTAGTGATGGATTTTCCTTTGCTAATAAAATCTATGATTTAGTGACAGATTAATCGATGGATTTTTCCTTGGTAATCAAATCCATGATTTGGTGATGGATTTAGCGACGGATTTTCTATTGCTAATATAATCCATGATTTAGCGACGAATTTTTCCTTGTTAATAAAATCCATGATTTAACGATAGATTTAGAGACAGACTATCCCTAGGTAATAAAATCTTTATTTTAGATACTGATTTAGTGAGCAAATATTCCTAACTAATTAAATCCATAAATTAGTGATGGAATTTCATGAGAAAATAAAATCCTTAATTTTGCCATGGATTTAGGGATGGAATTTCACTAAATAATAAAATACGTAATTTAGCTACGGATTTAGCGATGGTATTTCCTAGCCATTATTTAATTATATAATTTTTTTTATTAATTATTTGTATTAAAATTTTATTTAATTTTGTTTATTAAATTTATGTTATTAGTCTATAGATGAGCAATCCTTGAAACACGCATTCTCCTCATTAAATAAAAAAAATTGATATTATAAATAATTAATTTAAAATATATAAAAATACAAAAAATAATTATATTAATAAAGACTAAAATAACTATTTTTATGATGTATTAATTTTTTAAAAAATTATAGAAACAAATTTACTAAATTTTTATTTAAGAAATTAAAGAATTTAAATTAAAGTAACATTAAATAATTAATTCATTAAGTATAATAATTTTTTCGATAATCTAAAAATTAAATTAACATACATTAAAATTTATACTTATTTATATGTAAATTAATTCAATGTATGATAAAATAGTAAATATTTTCAAAAATATCTGAATTGATGAATAAACTTGTAAATATTAATATTATTATAAGTATTAAAAAATTTTATGATTATAGATAACTTTTAAAAAAATAAATAATACAAATCATGAAAATCTTGAAATATAATAAAAATATAATTTTTTCAATAAAGTTAAAAGAAAATAAAATAATAATTATAAAAACATGTATAGATGTTTAATCCTACAAAAATTTATAAAAATTAAACAATTGAGTAATATTTTTACAATTAGCTTTAAACATTAATTTTTTATTTCATATTATCTTTGTAAAAATAAATATGGATTCTTAAAAATTTATAACCATAAAATATAAATTTTTATAGATTTTTTAACATTAAGAGTATTTTATAACTTTTAGGTGAGTGGCTAGAAGACAAATCATCTTTTCATTCATGTCTTATTATATGAAGTTTGTTAATTTCATACCTATTTGATATTTTTTTAATGCAATAAGTTACAAGGAACGTCCTACCAAGCACATCCATTATGTTTATGATCATATTTTTTTTTAATTCAGAGATCATCAATGCTATCTTTCGTTTTGATCTAGTCCACCCTAACCATTATAGCTCATAAAGTACTAACCTTGGACTGGCCATCAAATTTTATGGGCAACAACTCCGATGAAGCTTCATGTTCATGATCAGGTGTTAAAATAACAAATCCATCAACCAGGAGTGAAATGAATTTCTCATTTCTGTTAATAACCTACAACTCAAGACCCACCGTGTCCGGCATAACTTAAAAATTGAAAAGCAAAACTTTAAACCATTTTGATGGTAGATGTAGTTATATATAGTTTTTCATGTATTTATATATATTTAGACATATGGCTATGTATAGGTATTGATGTAGATAACTACATTTATATATAGTAATATGTTGATATACATATTGTTAAATACATTTATATATAGTTATATATATATATATATGTCTGTATATGTATATTAAATTTATGTTATTATATTTATATATAGTTATGTATACTATTTTAATAGTTATATATCTAGTAAAATACACTTATATATATTTATGTGTTATTAATCTTGGGATTATCATATTTACATAATTTATTATGTAATTATTAAATATGTTGTTTTATACACACTGCTCACCAGAAAAATCAACACCCATTTTGTGATTATAATCCAAAATCACAAGCATGTCTGAGCAGCAAAAAACAAGGATATCAAGCCTGCATACCATACCTATTGTGCAACCTCAACATCCACACAATGATAATGCATTATATTACACATGCATTAAGTATCTATACGAATCAGTGTGTATAAGTAATCCAAGCATACCATTGTTATTAATGAAATATTGTGTATAATATATGGTAATAGTGAGGGTAGATGAAGAAATTCAAAAAAAAATAGCACAATCCAAACACACACTCCTGCATTAAGATAATCTATGAATAGTTAGGGTAGAAAACGTACCTCAAATCAATAAGAAACTCATGGCTTGAAGGAATTATCACTTACTCTACTATTAGGTTATGATGTATCGGTGTCGAGAGAGAAAGAGGTGGAGATGTTTGGCGAGAGTTAGAGTTGTCTTTTGGACAACAATATAGTCTTTTTAAAGTTATAAAAATTTCAAAAATGTTTTATTTTTTTTATCAAAACATTAAATAAACAATAAATATATAAAAAACATAAAGTCTCATATTTTATTATTATCAAATTAATTTAAACAAGTCCATATGCATGTAGCAAGTCACACATGAAAACAAACACCTTACAATTTTTAATTATCAAATTAATTAAACAATAAATATATAAATAACTTCAAAAAATAGATGTTTGGGCTTCCAACTAGAAAAAAAAAATTAAATAGCTACAAAATTTGCAAATTTCATATAGCAAGGCAAAGATAAAACTATGATTTTTCTTCAAGTCACTCACCTAAAAGTTATAAACTCTTTATGTTAAAAATATATAAATATATATATTTTATGGTTATAAATTTTTAAGAAATCATATTAATTTTTATGAAGATAATATGAAATAATTTTAAAAGCATAAAATTTCATATTAATTGATATAATATACACTTTTAAAAATTCTAAAAATTACTTAAAGCGAGAAGATAATTAAAAAAAGTTATATTTATTATTTTAATAATGATTGAATATTAAAAGCTAATAGTAAAAATATTACTCAATTGTTTAATTCTTATAAATTTTAGTAGGGTCAAAAATCTATGAATTTATTTTTAAATACCAATATATATTTTTTTAAATGTAATGAAAAATTTTTAATATTTATTATAAATCAAGATTTCAAATTTTGTTGTACTTATTTTTTTAAAAGTTTCCTATGATAATAAAATTTTTGTATACTTATAATGTTATAATATGTACTAGTTTATTCATCAATTCAGATATTTTTGTAAATATTATCTATTTAATTATAAAATAATTTATTTTACATTTATATTAGTAGAAAATACAATGTATGTTCATTTATTTTTTAAAATATCTTAAAAAAATTTTATAATTATAGAATTAATTATTTAATATTACTTTAATACTAAATTTTTAGTTTCTTAATTAAAAATTGTAAATAAATTTTTCCATAATTTTTTTTAAATATTATAACTATTAAAATAGTTAATTTAGTCCTTATTAATATAATTTTATTTTGTATTTTTATATTTTTTAAATTATTTATTTATAATATCCTATTTTTATAATATTACAAGGAGAATGTGCCTTTCAAGGATCGCTCATCTATAGACCATGACATATATTTAATAAACAAAGTTAAATAAAATATTAAAACATATAATAAATTAAAAAAAAATTAAATCATTAAAGATTGAGATGAAAATTATTCCCAGTGCAAATAGCTATGGAAAAATCCCTAGCTAAATGGATATATTTTGTGAAAAATAAAATTTAAAAAATAATTATTTACAATAAAATATAAAATTGTAAAAAAAAATTCCGATAATTATTTAGCTATAGATTTTATCTCAATATAATTAGCTAAGGAAAATCCGTCGCTATATCCGTCACTAAAATCCTGGTTTTCTTTGCATGGAAATCTACGAAAATATTAGCAACGGAATTTATCATGATATAAATAGCTAGGGTTGCTAAATCTTTTGCTAATTTTCTCGATATATTAACTAGGGAAATTTCGTCACTAAATCCATCACTAAATTTCCTGGTTTTCTTTGCGCAAAAATCTATGAAAATTTTAGCGACGGAAAATTTTCAATCAGATCTTTCCATCACTAATCCATCACTAATCCGTCAATAATCCATCATTAGTATTTATTTCAAAGTAAAATCAAAAATCCCTTGCTATTCCATAGCTATTCCCTCGCTATTTAGCTAGTGAATGATTCCTAGCTAAATTTCGTTAGCTAAATCGATATTTTCTTGTAGTGATATAACTATATGTTTAACTATTTATAACAATATTTACTATATGTATAATAACATTTAACTATAAATAATTGTATATTACTATATGTATAACTATTAAAATGTTAACATAACTATATTTAAATTTATAATTTATAACATATATTTAATATACATTTTTATATATTAATATATACAAATGTATTTTACTATGCCTATACCTCTACATAACTATATGTATAAATATATAAAATTAAATGAAAAAAATATATATACCTACCTGTATAAATATAAGATTAACTATTTGTGATGTATAACCACATGTAACTATATAATTATAACAACATACAACATTATGTTTAAGTATATGTGTATAACTATATATAAATATTTGTTTAACAATATAAAACTTTATATAATTAAATATAACTTTATTTGTAATTATGTATACATATATGTAAATCTATATATTTGTGTATAACTTTGTATACATTTATGTATAACTACATAAAACTACTTGTATGAATATATATATATATATATATATATATACATATATTATATGTATAATAACATATAATTATAAATGGGATAATACTAATTTGTTGCACTAACTTGAAATTAAATGGCAAAAGATATATATAATATCAACACTATGTAATGACATAGCCTTAGAGTGTCTATTGGTCATATATATCTTGTTGTTGAAATAAGGGTCCTACTCTTACCTAATGCCAACCTTGGGCCTCAGGCTTATATATGAACTTATGTATGACAAAAGATGTGTTATATGATAGGTTTGTATAGAAGACAATTTTTTATTCTTTTATGTAATTCCTCATTCTAACATTGCATTCTCTGTCTCTCTCTCCCTCTCTCATTCTTTATGTATCACACTCTCTCCTGCTTTTGCTTTCTATGACATACTCTCTCTCTTTCTCTCTCTCTTGCAATTTTTTTCTCACTTTCTTTCTTTCTTGCTTGCTCTCTTTCTCTCTCTCTCCCTCTCTCTCTCCCCCATTTCTCTTTCTCTCTCTCTCTCTCCCTCTTCCCCATCTCTCTCTCCCTCTCCCCTTCAAACTTTAAATTTCTTTCTTTTTTGCTTTCCTTTATTGTTCATTCACATATTTTGCTTCCTTCATCTAGTAATAGCATGATATTTATTAATATTTATCATCCTAAAAATTACTTTATCTATTCATGTAAATTCTGAAAATGCATTGCCTCGATAATCATGATATTAAATTTTTAAATATTCATTTATAAGTAATTTTATTTAATTATTAGTTTATTTTGAAGTAATTGTATGTTTCATTCAAAATAATGATTGAGCATTAATTTTTGCAAATAAAACAAGGCAAAATGAATTCACATCATTAGTGGATGTACAAAAAGTTTATGAATGGACTTTTGAATCAAGATTTTTTGAGTGGGCTTGAAACATTCATCAATTTTGCATGTAGTAAATCGAGATGGATAGATTGAAAAAAAATTAAGCATCCGTGTAATAATCACAAGTGTAAAAATATCCTTTTTCATGATGTAAACTTTATAAGATACCATTTAGCTAAATATGACTTTGTACCAAATTATTTTATTTGGATTTGTTGTGGGAAAAGTACAATGGCTCTGAACATTGACCGAAATGAGGGTACTGAATCATTTGCATATAGTGAAGAAGCATCAAACACATACCATAGAATGGTCATTGAAGCTGTTGGTGCTAACTTCAATATTTATTATAAGGATTAACCACATTATCTTGAAGCTCAGAAATTTAATGATATGCTTATGGATATATATAATGAGTTGTGGCTTTGTTGTAAAATACATTCACAATTGTCAATTGTGGCTCGACTTATGAGTATTAAGTCAGAAAATTATATGTCTAAGAAATTATTTGATTAGGTGACAAAAATGATGAAGGAGATTGTTTCTGATACTGATTTGGTCACTAACAACTTTTAAAACACTAAGAAGTTACTATGAGTTATGGGTCTACCAATAAAGAAAATTGATTATTATTTCAATAGATGTATATTATATTGGGGGTGGTAGTATTGATTTATATAATTATAAGTTTTGTGATCATCCTCAGTTTAAGAAGGCACATCGTGTTGCAGATATGCGACAAAAGATGAAAATTGCACTAAGATGAAGTATTTTCTATTAATTCATCAATTATAGAGACTATATGCATAAAATGCTATTGAACAAGATATGTGGTGAAATTCTGAGCATGAGGTTGAAGAAGGGGTGATGCGTCATCCATCAGATTCATTTGTTTGGAAGTATTTTAATCATATACATCAAGATTTTGAAGCTAAAATTTGAAATGTGAGATTGCGTCTCTGCACTAATGGATTTCAGCCATTTGGCTAATCTGTACAATAATATTCAATATGGATAGTGATAGTGACCCATTATAATGTACCACCGTGGTTGTGTATGAAGGAGCAATATTTGTTTTTGTCAATATTAGTTACAGGGGAAAATAATCCAAAAGACATGCTGTATGTTTTTTTTCAGCCTCTTATAGCAGAGTTAAATCATTTGTGGGATATTTGCATTAATACATATGATATCTAAAAGAACCAAAAGTTCATTATGCTGGTGACCATTATGTGGATGGTGACTTTCCTACATATTCAATGTTGTCTATATGAGTACTACAGGACAATTCATATGTCCGTATTGCATGAAAAAGTATCATGCATTTATCCTCAAATTTAGTGGTGAACAGTCGTGGTTTGATAACCATCATAAGTTTATATCTATGAATTATCCATTCCACTGAAATATAACTACATTTTGAAAAAATAAAATAGGGATGAGGTTGCACCAGCAGTTCGTTCAGGAGATGATATTATGATAGAGATTTAGAGTTTGGGTCTAAAGAAGGTAACTAAAAAGGATGCTATAAAAACTAATGGACCAATATACAAAATATTTGGCGGGAAGAAACATAGTATTTTTTGGGACTTACCCTATTGGAAGTCCAATTTAATTCATCATAACTTGGATGTATTGCATATTGAAAAAAAATATGATTGATAATATTTTCAACACTATCTTTAATGTAAATGGAAAAATAAAAGACACTTTAAAATCAAGACAAGAGCTAAATTATTACTATTGGCATCTTGAATTAAAACTGAATGAGACAACAAAAAGATTCCCTAAATTTTGTTACACGCTTGATGAGAAGGGAATACAGATATTGTATAAATAGGTTAAAATTTTGAAATTCCCTGATGGATATGTGTCAATTATGGGTAGATGTGTTGATATAAAAAATCATAAGTTATTTGGAATAAAAAGTCATGACTATCATGTATTTATTCAAAGATTAAATACTAATTGTATTATGTGAATTAGTTCGTCTAAGTGTTTGGAAGGTCCTTAGAGATCTTAGTTTATTGTTCAAACAGCTAACTACAACCACGATCAAAATAAATGACATGGTGAGGCTAACGAATGACATACCACTTATTCTTTGTAAGCTTGAAAGGATATTCCCATTGAACTTTTTTGACTCAATGAAGTATTTGCCAATCCATTTGGCATATAAAGTAAGGATAGTAGGGCCAGTGCAATACAGGTGGATTTATTCTTTTGAGAAGTAAATAAATATAAGTAGTTATGTTTTATTATTTCAAGCATAAAGTAATATTGTAATTTAATATAATTGAAACCTAACATTATGGTTGTAGGCATCTAAGTTAGTTGAAATTGAATGTTAGAAACAAGGCAAAAGTTGAAGGTTCAATTTTCAATGCATATTTAGTAGAAAAAGAATCACCATTTTGTTCTTATTATTTTGAGGATCATGTCAATACAAAGAATAGATATGTGCCTCGGAATGATGAAGCTCATGTGCTGATAGAAGAATATTCTGTGGACAAGCGATCTATCTTAAAGCACACTGGAAGAGCATTTGGAAGAGCAAAGAAAAGATGTAATACAGCTGAAGAGGTTGCACCATATATTGAGTATGTATAACCAAAATGAATATAGGTTTAATCATAGTTTAATTTTGTCCTTAATAGGAATAATTAAAAATTGATATACTTTTTTCTCCCTATTTTTATATTTGTGCAGTATTTTTGTTGTGCAGTTAAAAAATAGGCAAACAATAATCTCCAGTAATGAGGTCGATTATATGCTAGAAATCTAATTTGTGAATTTGTTCAAAAACTATGTGAGAATTATTAAGTTTTAATTTTTTGAATTATTTAATTTATTAGTATCTTTTATTTATCAATATCATTTGTTTAATTTATGCAATAGACCAATGATCCTTTAAATGGAGATTCTAATATTTTCATTCATAATCTAAGTAAAGGCCTATTTAGATATGTGACAACCTATCTTGAATATTTTGTCAATGGATATAATTTTTACACAATCAGGCATGGTTCTTCTAAAACAATAATGAATTGTGATGTATCCATTAAAGGCTCAAGTTATAGGGAAGATGAGATTGATTATTAAGGTCAACTCATATACGTTATTGAGTTGGAGTATCCTAGACTTAAAAACAATATGATTGTATTATTAAAGTGCGAGTGGTTTGATCCTACACGAAATGTGAGTACAAAGATTCGTTCGGATTATAAGCTAGTAAATGTTAACCATAAACACAGATAGAATGGATATGTGCCATTTATTATGGCAGTTCAAGCCACTCAAGTATATAATTATACATATCTGAGTTTATCTCATGATAAGAGTGACTGGTGGACAATTGGCAAAATTAAAGCTCTATCAATTTTAAAGTACCAACATCTCAACAAAGAAGTGAAAACTTAGCTATTGCACTAATATTCTAAGAAGATAACGTAAATAATATTGAGCCTGTGCATGTAGATAAAGATCTAGAAAATTTATGTGATTCAAATGGCGACCTAATAGAAATTGAAGATGATCAATTTCTATCTGAATATGAGTTAGAGCGTCCATCAAAAATAGATGGAATGTCAGAAGATCCATTGGAGGATGATTGTGATGCCAATAATTAAAATGTTATAATTATATTATAATATTAAAATCAAAGACTTTGCTTGCCACACAGGAAGGTCAAAGTTGACTATTTAGCATGCTTGAAATTTAGTAAAATTTTATAATTTAAAACATTTATATATTTAGTGGTTGCCCTAATAGTCCAAATAAATCAAAGTTGTGGATGGTTTTATTAATTTTTAACATTTGTTATTTTTTGACTTAATAAATACATACTCTAGGTTGGAGAATTGGGTCGAGATCTCAATTTTAATGAGGTTTTTAGGAAGATGCATGTGAAGAAAGTAGATGGTCAGTTTGTTGATAAGTCTCAGATGATTACTAATATTTTTGTTATATTAATAAAATGTTATAATACTACGATAAATTTTGAAAGTTGTTCGGAATGCAAAATATTAAATTTATTTTATGTATATCTAGAATAGTATTTATCTCTGTTTTATCAGAGGAACTCATGGATGAACGTGTGATAGTTGCTTCTCAACAAGTTGAGGCTTCTATACATCTTCAACCAATTGAGTATGATCATATCTATTTGGAGACAATAGAAGGTCATAAGAAGCAGTGAGTTTATGGCATAGGCTTGAAGGAGTGGCATTTTGTTGTGGTAGTCGTGCTTCTAATTCATCAGTCACATCAATGGTTGATGAGGCGGTAGAATAACTTGTAATGGAAACAAATGAACAATTTGAAGTTATAGAGACTGAAATGAAAGAGATGGATGAGCTGATAGCTCATTTGAAGGAAGAAATCTACGAAATGAAAGAAGAGAAGGATGAGCAGATTTATCATTTGAAGAAAGAAATGCAAGAAATTAAAAAAAATGAATGATGAGATGAAAGAAATAAATAATGAGATGAAAGAAATAAATAATGAGATGAAATAAATTAAGAATTTAATACAACTGTAGATGTCCTATATGGATTCATTATTAGTTGGTGCACAAATGCACCAACTAATAATGAGGATGTTTTTGTATCAGAATTATTTCTGAACTATTTTTAATTTTTGTCTATGTGTAGCTAAATAGAATGATATTTTTTTGGAGGTATCATTTTTCTTTATTTTTGTTTTGTTCTTTGCTTTGCCGATTAACCTAATCATGAATCCTTGCAAGACATCTGATGTGAAACACACACAAAAATTAAGATTCAAAGCCTTTAGACATTATCACGGTCCTTCCTATGGATGGGTCCCATTTTACCGATCTTAGCTGGATCAAAAGGAGGCTGAGCTTCTATTATCTTCATTATTTTTGAAATATTTTATTTTTGCACACACACACTCTCTCTTTCTAAACATCATTGCTATCAATCTTTTAGAGATCTATTGAAGTAATATGACTATAAACTCAAATTCATGTTTGTTCATGTCTATAATTACTTTTTTAATATATCTGTGAATATGCTTGTATGTACTTAAATATTTTAAGTAGAGTATTAGCCTAATATATATATATATAAGGATTTTCTTGTCCTCCTAATACTGGGAATAGCACGTTAGCTTCTAAAGTTGTGAGATGAACAAAAAAATTCTGGTCCTAGGCAGATGTCGGTTTCTTTTTATTGATTGCATATTGAATTGTTCTGCAGTTATGTTGACACTTACAACAAATTGATGGTCCTTGCTTCGAACCAAGAGAGGAACCATATGGAAATAGAATCTACATTGTTGATGGACTAATACAATGAAGCTAAGTAATCAAAATGGGTGATGCAAGCATAAGGAGAGGAGAAGAAATGTTCTAAGAAAGCTGCACGTGAGCATGGAGCTGTGGGGGGTGGCGGAGCATAGCCTGGCTCATGGCTTGTCTTCCAGGTTTTCCTCTAAGAGTTTCAGACATATTTTCATAAATTTAAATACTTTTTGTATTTCTTATTAATGTTGATAGTAAAGTTTTGTGCCATCTTTGTGAAGTATAAATGGGATAATACTAATTTCTGGTAGTTTTGTGCCATCTGAGGTTATGTGATTACATATATGTACATATAATACTACAGTATATATGTACATATATATTGTAGTATTATATGTACATATATAATATAGTATTATATGCTAATATATACTTTAGTATATAAGTTCATATATAATGTAGTATCTATGTACATATAAACTGTAGTAATATATACTCAGTATATAATGTACATATATACTTAGTATTTAATGTACATATATACTATTGTATATATACTACAGCATATACTATAGTATCAAAATAGTATGAAAACATAACTTTTGATAAATGTACATATATACTGAGTATATATACTATAGAATATATTGTAGCATATATACTAAAAAATATACTATAATATATAAACTAAATTATATATTGTAGTATGTAATACGTATAAACTATAGTATATATGTACATTTATCAAAAGTTCTATTTTGATAATATAGTATTTATGTACATACTACAGTATATATATTGTAGTAGATACTATACTATACTATAGGATATACATACATATATATGTACGTATAATACTATAGTACATACATACATATATATGTACATATAATACTTTAGTATTCTATGTAACTAGTAAAATGCTAGTATATATGTACATATACACTGTAGTATTTAATAATTATCGAAATAGAACTTTTATTATTTATTTATTTTGATTTTATTTACTAGTTTAATTTTCGTACAAATATGGTATAACAATGTTCCCCATAAGAAGCTTGTAGACGTGAAGAAATTTTTCACTAGACATGACGTGCCGCGACTAGGACAGCTTTGTCGCGGCAGAAAGATTGTGATCGGAGGAGCTGGGAAAGATTAAGCAAAATCAATTTAATGGATAGATTATACTTTATAGACTATTTTTAGATACATTGATGAAAAAGATATAATAAAATTTTGTTATGTTTTTGTTTTAACTATGTAAAATATTGTATCAGAATGATATATTAACTGATTTTATTTTTTGCTAATTATAAATTAGCATATAAAGTTTCTGTTTTTACATTTTATTCAATTTAGCTAGGAAATTTTTCATAGCTAATATATTTTAGCTAGGGAATTTGTCGTGAGTTAATTTTTAGTGATGAGAACTTTAGCTTGGGAAAGGTTCTATCATTAATCGGTCGTTATTCCACTTTAGTGATGGAAAAATCTCATTTAGCTAGGGAATTTTCCCTAGTTATTTGGGATTTTTATTTTAGTGTCTATTTTTCATTCTTTCTATCTTTCAATGTCTTTCTATTTATTTGTCTATCTATATATTTATATGTATGCATATCTGTCTATTTTTCTATCTATCTATCTAATTGTCGCTATATATATATATGTTTCATTATAATTATTCAATTTTTTAGATTTTTGTTAAACAGAAGGTCGAGCCTAGATGAAAGATTTTAGATTTTCAGATTAGAGAGAGAGACTAGAGAGAGAGAGAAAGTAAACATAAAAACTTAAAATACCCATAAAACAATGAGGTAGATCATATGCACGGTGCACCATAGTCTAGTTGAAACTTCCAAACCTGAGTTGAGAGTCCAAAGAAGCCGAGCCAGATGATGAAATCCCGAGTCCCTAGATAGAGAAGAGCAAGAGCTTTGAAAGAATTTTGAGAGAGTAAGAATTAAAGTTTATGAAAAACATAAATGTTTTTGAGAGGTGGAAAGGTTTTATAGATTAAAAAATTTTTTTTTAAAAAAGTAATTTTTATGTTTTTTTTAATTTTTTATTGAATTTTAGGGGGTAGAATCATGAGGGCCGTCGGATTCTGCCCCCTAGCCGTTGGAGGCAAAATACATTGGATGATATTTAAATTTTAATTTTTTTTAACCATGGGGGGGGGGGGGGGGAATTTGGGTTGGGCGGGACCGCGGGTCTGGTCGGAGTGGAATCAGACCAATGCCCAAGTGTTTTCTCTATCTTAATGGCTCTATGCTAGCGATGGGGTGAAGAGTAGGACATATCCCAAGCCGGAGGGTCGTGCCATGGGCCACCGAACCATGCCAGGTCAGGGACGGCACGAGTCCCAGTTTTCCTCGGCATGGCACGATTGGTGCCATGGTCAGGCACGACAAGGGCCTGGGCACAAAAGATTCTAGTCCTGGGCCGGCCCATGCATGGTCTAATGATGCCGTGCCTCGTGCCAGCCTGGACGGCCCGGCCTGGTTGACACCTATATATATATATTATATATATATATATATATCTGTGTATTTAAGCATTTATATATCTATCTATTTATCTATCTATCTATATCTATCTATTTGACTATTTGTCTATCAACCTATCTATCTATATGATTATTTATCTAGTTGTCTATATATCTATATATTTTTCTATTTATATATCTATCAACATGTCTTTCTATCTATCTATATATATATATATCTATATGTCTATTTATCTAAATATCTATCATATATTTATCTATTTATTTGTCTATCTATCTTTCTATTTATCTATCTGTCTGTCTATCAATATATCTTTCTATCTATGTATTTATCTCTCTATCTATCCATCTATCTATCTATCTATCAATATATGTATCAATTTATATATCTATTTGTCTATTTGTATATTTGTCTATCCGTCAATATATCTATCTATCTAGTTATCTATATATCTAGTTATCTATCTATCTACATATCTATTTATCTCTCTTTCTAACTAATTATTTAGTTTTCTATCTGTATATCTATCTATATATCTATCTATCTCTTTATCTATCTATCTATTTATCTATCTGTGTGTCTATCTGTCTATCTACCTATCTATCTGTTTGTATTTCTATTTGTCTTTTGATTTATCTTTATATCTTTCTATCTGTGTAAATGCTTATAGGTGTTTTTATTTAAATGTCTATAAGTCTATCTATTTGTCTATCTGTGTATATATCTATCTATATATCTATCTATCGATATATATATATATGTCTATCTATCTAACTCTCTATCAAGTTATCTATTTATCTGTCTATCTGTATATCTATGTATTTATCTATTTTTATATCTGTCTATCTCTCTATTTTTCTATATGTCTTTCTATCTATCTATCTATATATCTATCTATCGCTTCATATGTATATCTGTCTATATGTCTATTTTCTATCTATCTATCCATATGTCTGGCTATTTGTGTATTAGTCTATCTATTTATCTATTTATCTATTTGTCTATCTATTTATCTATTATCTATCTATTCATCTATCTATTTTTCTATTTATCTATCTATCTATCTATTTTTCTATATATATATATATATATCTCTCTATCAATTAATAAATCTATCTATCTAATTATATTATTTATCATTATTTCTATCTAATTATCTATCTATCTGTCAATTTGTGTATCTATCTATCAATCTATCTATTTTTTGTATTTTGATCTATCTATCTATGTATCTATCTATCTATATACCTATCTATTTGTCTATCTATCTATCTATCTATCTATATATCTATCTATATATCTATATATCTATCCATCTATTTATCTATGTGTATATATATATATATATATTAATCTATTTATTTATATATTTATTTATCTAGCTAGCTATCAATCTATCTCTCTTTCTACATATTTATCTATCTAACTATCTAACAAAATATCTCTCTATCTATTTACCTTTTTATCAATCAATCAATCTATCTATCTTTCTTTCTTTCTTTTTATCTATTTATATATCTATCAAATTATCTACCTATCTATCTATCTAATTATATATCGATCTACTTGTGTATCTATCTATCTATATAAATATCTATCTATTTATATATCTTTCTATTTGTTGATCTATCTATCTATCTTTTTGTACATCTATCTATCTATCTATTCATCTATATATCCATATATCCATCTATCCATCTATTGATATATTCATCTATCCATCTAACCATCTATCCATATATCCTTTTAACTAACTATCTATCTATCAATCCAAATCCATCTATCTATCTATTAAACTATCCATATATGCATCTATCCATCTATCCACTTATCCATCTATTGATCTATCGATCTATCCATCTATACATTTTTACATCTATCCATCTATCCTTCTATCCTTCTTTCAAACTATCCATCCATCTATCCATCTAAGCACCTTTCTATTTATCCATCGATCCATCTATCTATCTTTCTATTTATCTATCGAACCATCTATAAATCTATGCATCTATCCATTTATCCATTTTCTATATATCCTTCTATCTATCTATCCATCAATTCATCTTTCTATCTATCCTTCTATCCACCTATCTATCTTTCTATCTATCCATCTAACCATCTAACCATTTATCCATCTATGCATGTTTTCTTCTATACTTCCTATTCATCTATATATCTATCTATGTACCTATTTATCTATTTATTTTTCTATCAATTTGTCTATCATTCTCTGTCATTCTATCAAAGTGACTATCTATGAATCTGGTTATCTATCTATCTATATATCTTTCATTCTATATGTTTATTTGTCTACCTGCAAATTATCTATATATCCGTCTATTTATATTTCTGTCTATCTATCTATATTTGTATCTATCTATCTATATGTTTATTTATCCACTACTAAATTTCATCGAATTACAGAGCAATTATTTGGTCAGTAATTAGGAATTTTTGGTCGGTAACCTAAATACCAACCATTTACCATCAAAAAAATTAATCGACCGGTAAATTATCGATCATTTACCCACCCTCTACCGACAAACAATTATTGACTATTTTTCGACAATTTTCTGACTAAAATAATTAGGTCAGTATATGGTCCCCAAATGGTCAGTAATTAACAACCATTTACAGACCATTCAATGACAAATAATTACCAACTAAATTCCAAACATTTTCTGACCTAAAGCACTTGGTCGGTAAATGGTCTCAAAATGGTCGAAAATTACTGAAATAATTGTGACCAAACCCCGACTAAAATCTTTTAAAATCATTAATCGATAATTAATCTCCAAATGTATTACCGACCATTTGGTGACATTTTATCGACTATTGATATTACAAAATTTTGGTCAGTTTGGTCGCAATTCGGTCGGTAATTACCGACCGAAATTTTATTTTTTGCAATTTTGCTGTAGTTTCTACAGAAACTAGAACTTAAAACACAAAAAAAAATAAAATCCAAAGAACATCGAATTTGATGCAATTGCTGTAGAAACATATACAGATAACACAACAACAAAAATCCAATTAACTCCAGCGAACTATTATATATACTGCATATATATATTAAATACATCGAGAGAAAAATAAATAAATGAAATCCAAAATCAAAGTTTAAGGTATTGAAAAAAAATGTGTGTAATACACTCAATCATCCACACATAGTTTCAAAATCGTTATGTTGTGACATTTCTGGTCCACATGGTGAGATGTCGGGTACTGGGGTAAAGATATTTGCTGGTGCTAGTCCTGATGCAGTTGCTGCAGGTCTTGCTATAGATAATGGAGTAATTACTGTAGCTGGAGCATTATGTCGAACAATCCGAGGTAGATCATTAGGGTTGAACTAGAGTCCCCCTTTAAACTTCTTTGTAAGGTAGTCAAAATTCATACGCAACTCATCTTTATCATCCTCATAGTCAATCATGCATCACTCGATATCGACCAACTAATACTGTATCATATTTCACATCACTTCCTGAAATTCCTCCATCGTTGAGAATAAAATTGAAACTGATCCTAAAAATTCAGCTTCATAATTTGGTCATCTATGTGAGTAGAATGATGATGTCGACAAACTGACACCATTGATGGGCATCTTCTCCTTGCCATCAATAGCCGCATACCAAATCTGATTCGTAATAACTGGTGGAGCTGATGAATGAGAACTACCTGTTGCACCATCACATGAACCTAAAGTAGACAAGGAATACACTTGAGTCACAGCGGCTAAATTTCCTCATATCTAGCCTATTAAAAATGTATGAAAAGTATTTTAATTATATTCAAACAAAAAAAAAGTTAAATTTTTTAATGAAACATACATTTGCTGCATGAGATCTCTAATCAATGAAAGTTTGATCATCATGAGCCTTTTTGTGCATGTATTTGAATAAGCAATGAACACTGGGCTTCTTACCCTCTTTGCATGTCTATAATTACACACAATACATACGTTAATTCTATTGAAAAAAATTTTCTTTATGAGAAATGAAACTTAGGCATAATTGAACATATTTCACAAAGTAATAAACATAAAAAGTATAAATAGAAATAATACCAATGCTCATTCGTGCTCACGCATAGAGCAAGATTCACAAGTGAGTGTAGACATGCCAGTACCCTCCCGAGGCCACTCTGAGCTATGATTGCCCATCTGTTTATCACACCTCTTCTTATAATCCGGATCTTCCCTTCTACTCCGCAACTCCTTGAAAACAAGATCAAAGACAGTCGAATCTTTATTTTTCTTCTTCAACCATTTATCTTTGATCTCATAGACGGTGTCTTTATACCAATTGACAGCATGTTTGTATAACACACTTTTGACCACCTCCTTTCGTTGTGTCCACCTGTAAACTTTTTGCAATTATAAATAAATAATTTTTAATCAGTCAACAAAAGAATAAATAAAAGATGTAAAAATATTTAGGTAGTAATATTTACCTTGAATTCTCTCCAAATCATCATTTGGTCCTTATCTATGAGTGACTTCCAAATATATTCATTAGGTTTATATTAAATATGTATATGTATTCATATAGTAAAATACTTTTTTATATACTACTATATACGAATATATATTAAATATAAGCTGTAAATTTAATATTTAAAAATAATTAAGCATAAAACTTTTAAACTATGCATATCATAAGATATAATTATTTATAGTTATATATTATTTTACATATAATATATATAGGTATAAATAGTTATATATAATTAAACATATAGTTATATATAGATATATTCATTCAAGCAGTTATAAGTAGTTATACATAAATATAAACAATGTTATAAAAAAATATTTTGATTTAATTATATTAATATATATGTGTATATATAGCTCCAAATATAATTATATATAATTATATATAATTATATAGACATTTATTTAGATATAAAAATATTTATATATAGGTATATACATATAGTTTAAAATAATGTTGTGTTGTTATACATGTAATTATAAATATAGTTACATGTGGTTATACTTATAATTACAAAAATAGGTAAACGTATATTTATACATGTATGTTTATATATTTGTTCATTTAATTTTATATATTTATATATATAGTAATGAATAGGTATAGATATAGTAAAATACTTTTTTATATACTACTATATACAAATATATAATAAATATTAGCTGTAAATTTATTATTTAAATATAATTATGCATATAACTTTTAAAATTATAGATATAGTAAGATACAATTATTTATAGTTATATATTATTTTACATATAATATATATAGTTATAAATAGTTATATATAATTAAACATATATTTATATATAGTTATATTCATACAATTAGTTATAAGTAGTTATAGATAAATATCAACAACGTTATAAAAAATATTTTGCTTTAATTATATTAATACATATATGTATATAAAGTTACAAATATAGTTATATATAACTATATAAACATTTATTTAGTTACACATATATTTATATATAGTTATACACAATAGTTTAACATAATGTTGTATGGTGTTATACATGTAATTATAAATATAGTTACATGTTGTTATACATATAGTTACACATATAGTTAAACATATATTTATACATGTAGGTTTATATATTTGTTCATTTAATTTTATATATTTATACATATAGATATGTATAGGTATAGATATAGTAAAATACATTTTCATATAATAATATATACAAATATATATTAAATATAAGTTGTGCAGTATATATTTAAATATTAATATGTATAAATCTATTATTATTATACATATAGTAAGATACAATTATTTATAGTTATATATTATTATTCATATAATATATATAATTATAAATAGTTATATATAATTAAAGAAATAGTTATATATAGATATATTTATATAAGTAATGATAAGTAGTTATACATAAATATATACAAAGTTATAAACAAATATTTTAATTTAATTATATGAATACATATATGTATATATAGTTACAAATATAGTTATATTTAATTATATAAAGTGTTACATATTTATACAAATATTTATATATAGTTATACACATATAATTATAAATATGTATGTAGTTAAAGATATAATTATAATTAACATTTATATAGGTATACATTTAGTAAAATATAATAATATATAGTTATATATTAGTATGCATATAATATTTTTTTTAGAAATATAATTATATAGAATTATACATATAGTTATACATTATTATATAGTTACAAATTAGTTATACAAATTTATAAATATAGTTATAAAAATAATTTACTTTATTATAAATAAAGTTATAAATACTTTTATATAAAATGACATATGATTATATAATTAAACACGTGTATCTATATAATATTTGTGAATAAACTATTTTTATAAATGTTACTTAAATATTATAATATTTATATGTAACACTTTTATAAATAATATATAGTATATATATCATATTTTTACTAATATTATAAATATTATATATTTATATAAAAAAAACATGTAATATAAATATTTACAAAATTGTATAATCATTTAATATTACATAATTGTTATATAAAAAAAATATATAAATGGAGAGGCTAATGTAAATTTTGTATAGATATTTATAAACATTAATACATGTGTATAAATATTTATATATAACATTATATGTTTATATAAACATATCATTGTGCCTTTATAATGTAATAATTTTATATTTAAAGTATAGACATTCATACATAATAGCATACGATTATATAAATGTATAAAAGTTTATATATACAGTGATAGACATTTAAGATTAACATTAAATAAAAGTTTGATTTAACATAAATCAGTATATATATTAGAGTATTGACATATATACATAACATCATATGATTATATAAATATAAACTATTAACATTAAGATTATTTGAATGCAAACATCATGTATTTGAAATAAAAATCACTAAAACGCTAAAAATATAAATAGTAGATGAACAAATTTTAAAAAAAATAAAAAATTATAGTTTAATTAATTGTGTCGAATCAAAATCATATTAGGTTAAATGAAATTGAAACAAAAATTAAGAAATTAGGAGAAGAAAGAAAACCTAATACCCAAAAATACTGAAAAAATGAAATTTCAATTGTCTATATATAATTCAGAGAAACGGAAATGTGCATAAGCAATTTGAAAGAGAAGAACAAAAAACAACTTACCTAGATTCAGAAGAACGATCAATTTTTTTTTAATTTCATGCTTACAGTCATATCTGATTCGAAAAAACTACGGAGTTTTGATGATTTCAGGTTTTAATGACTTAGCAAATGATTTTTAAATCAAAAAATTAAAACAATGAATTACCGTCCAAAATTATGGTTGGTAAACAGCTGGTCAAAAATAATCTAAAAGTATTTGGAAGTCCACTTTACCGACCAATTTTAATGGTAACATGTTTTTCGTAGTTAATTGGTTGGTAATTTGTTGGCAATATCTATTCGCTATTTCCATCCTAAATTACTAACCAATTTCCAACCAAAAACATTTGGTCGGGGTGTATGGTCCGTATTTGGTTGTGAATAGGTTAGTAATTAACAAACTATATATTCGGTTAGTAATTTTGTCGGTAATTTTGTCGGTAATTATGACATTATAAATATTTTGGATAACTACTATACCGACCATTTTTAATGGTTATATATTTTTGGTCGTTAAATGGTTCGTAATCTTTTGGGAATATTTTTCGCTAATTCCCTCCTAATTTACAGACCATATTTTCGACCAATTATATTTGGTCAGTAATAAATGGTCGGTAGTTGATCAGAAATTTGGTTAGAAATATTTTTATCCGATGCGCCACTTTGGATCTCTAAATAGGTCATGAATTGGTCCGTAATTACTAACCTATATATATGGTCGATAATTGATTGGTAATTGGTCGGTAAGTATGAAGTTATAAATAATTTAAAAAAATACTATACCAACCAATTATAATGAAAGGTCATTAAATAGTCGGTAATATATTTAATAACCACTCTACAAACTGATTCCTGACCAAAAATATTTAGTCGGTAATTATGGTTGGTCCTTGGTGGAAAATTTGGTCAAAAATTTATTTTTTTTCAATACCATTTTTTGGTCGCTAACTGGTCATGTTTTGAACAGTAATTACTGACCAAATTTTTTGGCCAGTATTTTTATCAGTATTATCATAATTTTTATTAGTGATCTATCTGTTTTTTATTCTATCATTCTATCTATATATCAATATTACTATTTTTCTATTTATCTACTTGCCTATCTATCTATCTATCTATCAGTTTATCAGTCTATTTGTCTATCTATCTATCTATCTAACTATCAATACAAGAAAAATCTCATATAGCTAGGGACAATTACATAGCTAAATGAGCATTTTCTATTTTTAGTAGTGGTCGGGAAATTTTTAGTAGCGACAGATTACCGATGGATTGGTTCCCTTTCTAAAGTACTTCTTGCTAAAATTTAGTGACGCAAAGTGTCCCTAGCTAAAAAGTTAGCGACGAAAAATTCTCTTGTTAAAAAAACAAATTCCCTAGCTAAATTAGCAAGATAAATGAGATTTTCCATCGCTAAACAAAAATAACGAAGAATGATTTCCTAGCTAAAATGCTGGTCTATAAATTTTAGCGAAGGAAATAGTCCCTAGCCAAATACTTTAGTGACGAAAAATCCATTGTTTATTTTTTTATTTCCCTAGCTAAATAAGATAAGGAAAATTCCCTAGATAAATTAGCAATGGATTTTTCCCTAGATAAATTAGCAATGGATTTTTCCCTTGCTAATTTAGCATGGTATTTTTCCCTAGTTATTTTAATTTCAAAATTAATTTCTAAATATAAATTATTTTAAAATTTTTAATTAAATAATTTAATATTTTTATATCAAATTGAATAAAAATTGAAACTATAAATATTTTATAATAAACAAAAATTAAAATCATTTAATATCTTATTTTAATTCAATATTTTACAGAATTGAAACAAAAAAATAACAAAATTTTATTTCATCTTATTCATCAATGTATCTACCGACAGTGCATAAAGTATAATATATTCATTCATTGATGTTGCTTTCTCTCCATTTACTCATCTGATCATCATTTTTCTACTATGACAAAGCTGTTCGAATTGCTGCACATAATGTCTAGTGAAAAATCCCATCACTTATAAAAGCTTTGTATGAGGAATACTGCGATATCATATCTGTAAGAAATTAAAACCACTTAGTCAAATTTTTAAAAAAAGTTATGTTTTGATACATATATAATCCTGTAGTAAATATGTAAATATATACTAGCATTTCACTCGTACATATATTATTGCAGTATATGTACATAAAAATAGTAGTATTATGTGTACATATAAATTGAGTACAAATATACTCAGTATATACGCACATAAAATACTGCAATATTTTATGTATTTATATATTGACTTTATTCGTACATATATACTCATTTGGTGCTGTTGCTGCTGCTCCCGCTGTTGCTCCGGCCACTGCTGCCGTTGTTGCTGTCGCTACCAATACCACTACTGCTGTCGCTGTTGCCGACGCCGCCGCTACCGCCGCTACTAGCCGCGGCCTCATCTGCCACTGCATTGGTTGCCACCGCCACTGCCGGTGCTACCGGTGCTGCCGCTGCATGTTGTGGCTACCACTGCCGCCGCTTACGGTGTAGCCGCTGCTGCCGCCGTGACCACCACTGCTTCTGGTGCTGCCACTACTTCCGATGGAGCCGCTGCTGCCACCTCCATTGCCGCCACTCCTACCAATACTTCTTAAACTAAAAATTTAATTAAATAATTTAATATTTTTATATTAAATTTATAAAAACAGAAACTATAAATCAAAATTTTAAATTAAACAAAAAAAAATTCATTTAATAACTTATTCTAATACAATTTTTTAAATAACTAAAAAAAATAACAAAAATTATATTACATCTTATTAATCAATGTATCTACCGACTGCGTATAAAATATAATCTATCAATGCATTGACATTGCTTTCTCTCCCCCTTCTCCTCTGATCACCAACTTTCTATTGTGAAAAAGCTGTATGGACCACGGTGCTTCATATCTGTTGAAAAATACATTCACATATACAAGCTTCGAATGGGAACAATCTGGTAGCACATCTATAATAAATTTAAACCACTAAATCAAATCAAAATAAATTAAAAAAAACTATGTTTTGTTAAATATATATTACTACATCAAAAATGTATATATATATACTAGCATTTCACTCGTACTTATATTACAGTAGTATTTGTACATATAAATTGTAGTATTATGCATACATATATACCAAGTACATATATACTCAGTATATATGTACATGAAATACTACAGAATTATATTTACGTATATACTGACTATATACATATGTATATACTACATTTTTTGCTGTTCTTGTTGCTCTCATTATTGCTTTCGCCCTTACCGGTCTTGCTGTGGCTGTTGCTGGTGCTACCGCCACTGTAGGTGCTACTACCACTGCAGATGCAGCCACCGCTACCATGGCTGCTTCCGCTGCCACCATTGCAGCTTCCGCCGCTGGCGCAACTACCACTAACGCTGATGCTGCCGCATCCTCTGCTTTCTCTACTTCCTCTACTGCCTCTGCGACAGCCGCTGCCATCACTACTGCTGCTGCCAATGCTGCTGCCACTGCTGTTGCCGACGCCACCACTGCCACTACCGCTGCCACCTCTGCTGCCGCCGTTGCTTCCGCTGCAGCTTTTGGCACCATTGCCATCACTGCCATCACAACCACGGCTACTACCGCTACTGTGGCTACTGCTGCTGATAATAGGCTTTTACATACCAATAATAGGCTAAAACTCTACCCAAAAAATTTGGAAAAATGCAAACATATTAACTGATATATAAAAATAGTTATTATATACATGAACAAACAAAAATTATAGTCGATCATCATACAGTTTCAACAAAAATTTAATTAAATAATTTAATATTTTTAAAGTAAATTTAATAAAAACAGAAACTATAATGAAAATTTAAAATTAAACAAAAAAAATCATTTAATATCTTTTTCTAATATAATATTTTAAAAAACTAAAACAATAAAATAATAAAAAATATATTACATTTTATTAATCAATGTATCTACCGACTGTGCATAAAGTATAATCTATTAATGCATTGACATTGCTTTCTCTCCATCTGCTCCTCCAATCACCAACTTTCCGCTGTGAAAATGCTGACCGAGTTACGGTGCACCATGTTTGTTGAAATATCTCTTCACTTATACAAGCTTCGTATGGGAAACATTGCGGTACAATATCTGTACAAAATTTAAACCACCAAATCAAATTAAAATAAATAAAAAAAACTATGTTTTAATAAATATATATTACTGCAGTAAATATTTATATATATACTAGCATTTCACTCGTACATATATTACTGTAGTATTTGTACATATAAATTGGAGTATTATGTGTACATATATACTGAGTACATATATATACTTAGTATATATGTACATAAATTACTATAGTATTATATGTACGTATATATTGACTATATACGTACATATATACCACATTTTTTGTTGTTGCTGCTGCTCCCGCTACTACATCCACTCTTGCCACTACTGCCGATGTCGCTACCACTACCACTGCCGTTGCCGCTGCTACTACCGCTGCTGCCAGTGTTGCCGCAGCCACCACCGCCACTGCTGCCCTCATTGTCGTTGCTGCCACTGTGGCCGCCGCTGTCGCTGCGGCCGCTGATGCCGCCACGGCCGCTAATGCCACCGCTACTGCCGCCGCATCTAAGTTTACCATTGTTGTTGTTGTCGTTGCTGTCGTCATTGTCGTTGCGGCCACTACTGAAAATAGACTTTTACATACCTATAATAGGCTAAAACACTACCCAAAAAATTCAGAGACACAAAAATATATTCACAGATATTTAAAAACAAATTTTATAGACATGAACAACTACAAATTAAAGTTGATTATCATACAACTTTAACAAAAATCCAAAAGATGTCCAACAATTATGTTTAGAGATAAAGATAGTGCAAAAATAAAATATTTTTTGAATAATAAAGATATGATAAGCTAGCTCTCTTTTTGATAATGTTGAAATCGGTAAATATGAGACACATGCATTGGAAGGACCATGGTAATGTCTGAATACTTTGAATCAAGATTTTTTCTTTTCTCTCATATAATGTGTCCTACAAAGATTCATAATTTGGTTTATCGGAAAAGCAAAGAATATAACCAGAATAAAAAAAATTGAAACCTGCAAAAAAATATCAAAATTATTTACTACACATCGACAAAAATAAATAACAGTTCAGAAATAAATCTCATACTCAATCATCCTCATAATTTGTAGGGAATGCTAGCCTCTCCTATTAGGATTCACAGCTGGATCTCGAAATGCTATCTGATGCACTAATGCCGCTAACTGTGACTCCATATAGGACGTCCGTTGTTTCATTACTTTTTAAATTTCTTTATTTTCTTGCATTTCTTCCATCAAATTAGTTATCTACTCATCCTACTTTTTCATTTCAGTCTCCATATCTACAATATGTTCATTTGCTTCCAATGCTTGTTGTTCGACCGCCTCTTCCACCATTGCTGATACAGATGAATTAGAAGCACGACTGCTACAACAAAATGCCACTCTCTTAAAGCCTAACTCGTACACTCGCAGCTTCTTTCGACCTCCAATTGTCACCAAATAAATAGGATCATAGTCTATTGGTTGAAGATCCATAAAACCCTCAACTTGTTGATGAGCAGTTGTCGCATGTTCCTTCATTAGGTCCTGAGAAAAAATAGAGATAAAACCTATTCTAGATTTACAAAAAATAAAATAAATATTTTGCATTCAAAATAATTTTTATAATGTACAGTAGTTTTATAAATTCTAATTAATATAATAATTTCTTACTGCAATCATCTAAGAATTATTGTCAACATACTGACCATCCACTTTCTTCACATGTATCTTTTTGAAAATCTCATAAAAATTTGGATCTTGACCCAATTCTCCAGCCTAGAATATGTTTTTATTAATTCATAAAAAAACAAATGATAAAAAATTTAACAAAATTATTTACTATTAGGACAACCACAAAATATAGATATGTTTAGAATTTTAAATTTGTACAAAATCTCGAGTGTGCTCAATGCTCGACTTTGAAACTCCTGTGTGTTGACAGATTCTTATGCCTAGTCCAGCAACCTCACTTCGTCGATTTTTGCTAGTAATATCTGATTTTTTCTTCACATCTGGCTCCTCCCAATAATTAAGCCACTTGGGCCAATCTTCATCGGATATAAAATCAGACCTTGCTTTCAATTTCTTTAATTTATGGACAAATTCAGAATGCCATTGAGCAGCTTTTATCTCTCATAATGACTTTATCTTTCCATCAAATTTGGGTGCCTATGTGCACTGATTCTATAAAATATAAAATTGACAAAAGAATTTATATTAACAACAAGAACATAATTATTTACTACTTGAATAATAACTAACATAAAATTTAGTAATTAGATAATTATTTTTCAATTCTTTTGTTTTGTTATTTTTACCTGAAAGTCATTAAAATATGACTCTTTTGTTTTATTTTGTTAAACTGATTCTATAAAGCTGTCATTCATAATGTCGGCCAATTATTTTTATAAGTAACAGCTTGGCAATGGCTGCCTTTCACAAAGAAAGCTTTGCCACATTGTTTCTAGACGTGCTAGTTTGGGCATATTTTTGAAACCCAACTTAATTTTTAAATTTTTTATTATAAATGAAATAGTTTTATACAAAACACGATAAAAAGATAGACATATAGATAGATAGCCACATAGATTGATAACCATATAGAAAGAAAAAAAGATAGATAGATAGACAAATAGAAAAAAAGACTAATATAATAGATATTACAAATAGATAGAAAATATAAAGATAGATAGATAATTTGATTAATAGATAGATAGATTGATTCTATGAATAATAGATTGATAGATAGATAGAAAATATATAGTTAGACAAATAGATAGAATGATAGATATTATAGATATTACAGAGAGAGAGAAAGATATATATATATATATATATAGAAAGATAAAGATAAGGCAAATAGAAAGAAAGAAAGATAAATAGTTAGACTGATATACAAATAGATAGATAGAAAGACAAATAGACACATAAATAGATAAATAGATAGATAGATAGACAGATAGAAAGATAGACATATAGAAATATAGACAGATTGAAAAGATAGACATATAAATAGATAGACACATATATTGATAGAGATAAAGATAGATAATTATATAGATAGAGAGATAGCAGATAGACTGATAGAAAGATATATAGATTGATTGAGATATAAAAATATAGATAAAAGATAAACAGATAGACAAATATATGGATAGATAAATAGATAGGTAGATATATATAGAGATTGATAGATAATCAGATATACAGATTGACAGATACAAAAATTGACATATTGATAGATAGAAAAATAGGTATACAAATAGATAGATAGATAGATATATAAATTGATAAATATTTAAATAGTAAGATAGATAGATAGATATACATATAGATAGATAAATAGACAAATAAAAAGATAGTCGAATAGATAGATAGATAGGTAGATAGACAGACAGATATAGAGATAGATAAATTTTTTGATAGTTAGATAGATTGACATATAGATAGATAAATCGATAGATAGATAGATAAATAGAAAGATAGAAAAATAGACTAATAGATAGATAAATACATCGACAAATAGACTAATAGATATACAGACATACAGACAAATAGATAGATAGATAGAAAAATATACTGATAGACAAAGATTTAGATAGATAGATAGTTAGTTAGATAGACAGATATACAAATAGATAGATATTTAAATATATAGATACTTGCATAGATAGATAGATATACAGATACATAAAAGACAAATAGATAAAAAGATACATAAATAGATAGACATATAGACATATAGATAGATAGATAGATAGACAATAAGATAGTAAGACAGTAAGACATGTAGACAGGTAGATAGGTATGCAGACAGAATGTTATACTGGTAGACAAATAGACAAATAGACAGATAGATAGATAGACAATTAGATAGATAGACACATAGACACATAAATAGTTAGATAGTAAGATAGTTAGACAAGTAGACAGGTAGACATGTAGATAGGTAGATAGGTAGGCAGGCATACAAGTAGATAGGATGATAGGTAGACAAGTAGAAAGATAAGCAAGTAACATGAAGACTGGTAGATAGGTGTACATGTAGAAAAGTTGACTGGTAGATAGTTAGATAGTTAGAAAGATAGACAGTTAGAAAGATAGAGAGACAAATATACAGATAAACTAATAGAAAAATAGATAGATATATAGATAGAAAAATAGATAGATTGATTATTTAAATGATTGATTGATTGATTTACAAATAGATAATTAGATAGATAGACTATTATAAAGTTCGAATGATAGATAGATAGTTAAATAGAAAGATAAAAATATAAATAGATAGAGAGATAGATAGACAGATTGACAAATTGACATATAGACCAATAGATAAATAGATAGATATATAGACAAATAGATAGATAGATAGATATAAGATAGACAGATAACTAGATAAATAGATAAATAAATAGATATATATATATATATTTATATAGAAAGATAAATAGATAGATAAACACATGAAATGATAGAATTATAGACATATAGATAGATATAAAGAATGATTGATAAACAAACAAATAGATAGTTAGTTAGATTGACAAATTGACCAAATAGAAAAATGGACAAATAGATATATTGATAGAAAGATAGATATAAAAATAGTTAGATAGATTGATAGATAAATAGACAAATCAATAGAGAGATAGATAGACATAGAGAAAGACATATAAACAGATAGATAGGTATATATATAGATAGATTGATAGATAGACAAATAGATGGATTTTAAAATAGATAGATAAAAAGATAGATATATAGACAGATAGATAGTTTTATAGATAGAGATATAGATAGATAGATAGATAGATATAGAGATAGACAAAGTTATAGAGAGACATTTAGACAAATAGATAGATGGATAAAAATTAAGATAGATAGATCGATATATAGATTGTTAGATAGATAGATAGATAGATAGATAAATAAACATATATATTGAGAGACATATCGACAGAAGATAGATAGATAGTTAGACATATAGATAGATAGATAAATAGACATAGATTGAGAGACAGATCGACAGATAGAAAGATAAATAGTTAGATATATAAATAGATTGACATATAAATAGGTAAACAGATAGATAGACAAGTAGACAGATAGATATCTAAAAAATAGATAGATAAATATACAGATAGATATATAAACAGTTGACAGATAGATAGATAGATAGATATATAGATAGAAAAATATAGATAGATAGATTGATTGACAAATTGACATATATACATATAATAGATAGACAAAAAGATAGATAGATATATAGATAAATAGATTAACAAATAGACATATAAATTGAAAGAAATATAGACAAACAGATAGATATAAAGATATATATATATATATATATATATATATATAATTTATATTTATATTTATATTTATATTAATATTTATATTTATATTTATATAGACATATATATAGATAGATAGTAAGATAGATAAATGAATAGATAGATATACAGATATATATATATATATAGATAGATATTCTGATAGGCAGATAGATAGATTGAGAGATAGAGAATATTGATAAATAGATAGATGGACAATTAGATAAATAGATAGATATATATATAGATAAATAGAAAGATAGTTAGACAGATAGATTGTTAATAGATATATACATAGTCAAATAGATAGATTTGCAGATAGAAACATAGATACATAAATATGTAGATGGATGGATAGATAGATATATGGATAGATAGATATAAAGATAATTAGAAAGATAAATAGATAGATAAACACATATAATGATAAAATGATATACAGATAGAAAGATAAACATATAGATAGATGTAAATAATGATAGATTGACAGATGGATTGATTGATAGATAAATTGACAGAATATATATAGATAGATAGATAAATAGATTAGATAGTTCAATATACAAATATATAGATAGACAAATAGATATAAAGATAGATAGATAAATAGGCAAGTAGATAGAACCCCTTATCTATGATTTAGGAAGGGTAGTATTAACAGAAAAAATAGAATATGAAAATCCACTAGCTGCTGTGAAGGGGAATCTGAAAATTATAAGAATGTGAAAATAGAATATGGAAAATAGAATAAGAAAGTATAATAATATAAGCTGTGGAATTGTTGTAGCTTCTTTGCAGGGGAATATGTCTCTGTAGGTTAACAGTGAAGTTCATGGTATAAACAACCAGAAAATCCAGTTACTGTTTCTTTTACAGTCTCTGCAAGGTTCACCTCACAAGACAAAGATGAGGGAACGAAAAGGTAAGGGCTGGAATTTTCTGCTCCTTTGGTATGTTTCTGGTTTTTTTTTGTGTTTGCAGGAAAGCACTAAAGGGGCAATCAAATCATATTCCTTGGAATTAAAGAAGTCTGTAACTAGCAAGAGTCTGTAAAATTTTGTCAAGTCATGTGTTATGTTTTTTTACCAGCGTTTTAAATCATGTAGAAAGGGTTTATAAGTCTGAAAGCTACAGAATCATGTTTGTATAAATAAAAGGTCCTAGGAGAGGTAAGTGTCTAGTCTAGGAGGTCGGCAAAGATTAGGATGCTGCAAAGTGGCTTGTGTGAATCTAAAGCTATATCGATAAACAAAGAGGGTCAAGGACTAGGACAGATAGAAGAGGAAAGCTTCGGCAGAATATGTGCACAAGGTTGAAAGGAATTTGCAATGTGGGAGATATTCCTGTTATTTATGCAGGAAATATGTTATATACAGCATAGAAAGGGTGATATCAGAAAACAGGAAGGATGTTCCATGAAGCGCTAGAAAGATAAAAGAAGGAAACTAATTTTAGTAAAGAGTAAGTTAAGATTGATGACTTACTTAGAGTTGTTACGTTATTTTCAAATAGTGCTAGGAAGATTATATTATTAGTCTTTAGAAACGGGGAATGGATGTAAGAGGGTAAAGGGTAGAAGTAGTTTGTACAAACGGTATTCCTCCGCCAAAAGAGAGGGCTATAAATAATAAACAAACTTTATCAAAAAAAAGGCAAGTAATAGAACAATAAATAGATAATAGTCAGATAGAATGATAGATAGAAAGATAAAACATATAGATAGATAGAAAAATAGAAAGATAAATAGATATATAGATAGAATGTTAAATATATAGATAAATAGATTGACATATAGATAGATTAAACGATAGATAGATTAAACGATAGATAGATTAAAAGATAGATAGATGAGATATATAAAATAGATTTTGAGATTGTCAGATAAATATTGATAGATAGAAAGATATACAAATTGATATATATATATAATTATTTATTTATATAGACATATAAATAATTAGATAGACAAAAGATAGATAGAGAGATGATAGATAGAATGATAGAATGAGAATAATAGATTGATAGAGAGAGATAAAGATAGAAAGATAGAAAGATAGATAGATTGATAAATTGAGACAGAGAGAGATAGAAAGATAGTAAGATATGTAGAGACATGATTGACAAATAGATAGAAAGATTGATTGATAGATAGATAGACAAATAAACAAATAGTGAGATAGATAGATAGATAGACTAATATATAGAGTGAAACATAGATAATTAGATAAATAGACAAATAGATAGATCGACTGATAGATAGATATACATAGAGATAGGTAAATAAATAAATAGATAGATAAATACATAAATAGATCATTAGTTAGACATATATATAGTTATACACATAGATTGATAGATACATTGATTGTAAGACGGATAGATAGATAGATACATAGATAGATTGTTTAAAAGATAGACAGATATATGTAGAAATAGTTAGATAGATAGATAGATAAATAGATAGATATAGACATATAGATAGATAGATAGACAAATAGACAAATAAACAAATATATTGATATTTAGATAGATATGCACATAGATAGATATACAATTTGATAGATAGAATCATAGATATATAGATATATAGAAATATATAAATAGATTGATAGATAGATCGATCGATTGATAGATAGATATTTAAATAGATAGAGAGATAGAAAAACATACAAACAAATAGTCAGATAGACAAATAGAAAGATAGATATATTTACAAACAGACAAACAAACAAATAGTTAGTTAGACAAATAGATATATAGATAGAAAATAGATAGATGCATTGATATATAGACATAAAGATATATAGTTAGATAGATATACAAATAAGTAGTTAGATTGTGACATAGATAAATAGATAGATACATTGATAGATATACAAATAGACAGATACAAAGACAAATAGTTTAATAGATTAATAGATAGAAAGATAGACAGATTGATAGATAGACAAATAGATAAAAGATCGATATATAGATAGATACACTGATAGATAGATAGAAATATAGTCAGATAGATAGATAAACATATAAATATATAGATAGAAAGTCAAATGATAGATAGGTACATAGATAGTTAAATAGATAGACAGTTAAATAGATATACAGAAACACTAAAAGATAGATGGATAGATAGATAGATAAACAAATAGACAGATAGATAGATAAATAAATTGACATATAGTCAGATAGATTGATTGACAGATATAAAGAAAGTCAAATTGATATATAAATAGATAGATAAATATGAATATAGATAGATAGACAGATAGATAGAGAGAAAGGTAGACTGATAGATAGATAGTTAGATACATAGATACATAGATATATAGACAGATAAATTGATAGATAGATAGACAAATTGACCAATAAACAAAAATACACATAGATAGATGATAGATAGATAGACATATAGATAATTAGACAAATAGATAGAAAGAAAGAAATATAAATATATAAATAGATAGATACAATGATATATTGATAGACATAGTGTCAGATAGACCGATAGACATATAGGTAGATAGACAAAAAGTTAGAATCATAGATATGTAGATAGATAGTTAAAAAGATATATAGTTAGACAAATAAATAAATAGACTAATATAGAAAGATTGATAGACAAATAGATAAATAGACAGATAGACAGATGATAGAAATAGAGATTGACATATATAGATATAATAGACAAACTAATAGATAGATACACAATAGATAAATAGATAGAAACATAGATTGATAAATAAATAGTCAAAATATAGTCAGATGCATAAGTAGATCCATATATAGAAAGATAGACATATATACAAATATAAAGATAGATAGATGACAAAAAGATAGAAAGATAGATAGATCTTTAGTTAAATAGATTGACAAATTGACAAATAGATAAATTGATAGATAGACAACTATATATATATATATATAGATAGACAAATATAAAAATGGACAGATATATAGATAGACAGATAGATATAGACATATAGATAGATAGAGATATATATAGATAGACAAATAGACATAATAGATAAACAAATTGGTGATAGAAAGATAGGCAGATAGATAAATAGAAAGATTAATATATATATATATATATATATATATATATATGGATATAGAGATCAATAGATAGATAGATATATACACAAATAGATAGGTAGATAGATAAATAGAATGATAGATAGATAGGTAGATAAGTTGAGAGGTTAGATAGGTAGACCGGTAGATAGATAAGCAGCTAGACAAGTAGATAGGTAGATAGGTATACATGTAGATAGATAAATAGATGATATATAGATAGATCAGTAGACAGATAGATAGTTAGACACGTATATAGGTAGACAGAGAAATATAGACAACTAGATAGCTAGACAAGCAGACAAGCAGACGGGTAAATAGGTAGATAGCTAGATAGGTAGACAGATAGATAGATATATTGATCAAAAAATAAATGAACAAATTGACAGTATAGTCAGATAAATAGATTGACAAATAGAAAAATACACAAATTGATATATAGATAGAAAGATAAATAAATAGATAGTAAATAGGCAGTCAAACAAATAGATAGATATATATATATATATATATATAAATTAGATCGATAAATATACAAATAGATAGATAGATAGATATATAGATAAAAAGGCAAAAAGATAGATAAATAGATCGATAGATATATAGATAGATATATAGATAAAAAGATTGATAGGTAGATGCGCAAGTTGACAGATCAATATATAACACATAGGCAGATAAACAAATAGAAAAATAAAAAGATAGGTAGATAGATAGTAAGACATATAGACAATTTGGACATATTGATAGATAGATAGATTTACAAATAGTCAAATAGGCAGATGACAAATAGAAAGATTGATAAACTGATAGATAGATAGACATATAGATAGGCAGACAGATTGATAGATTGATATACATATAAATAGACATATAGATAGGCATACAGATTGATATATTGAAAGGTAGATAGTTAAATACATAGATTGTTAGATTCTTTAATAGACAAATAGATAGATATACAGATAGACAAATAGACAGATAGTAGATGGATAAATAGATCGACAGATTAAAAGATAAAAAGATAAACAGATAGATAGAGAGATAGATAGATAGACAGGTAGATATATAGATTGATTAATGAAAGTAAGATAGATAGAGAGATTGATTTATAAAAAACATATAGATAGATAGATATAAAATTAGTTAGATATAAAGATATCATAATGATAGAAAGATTGATAGATAGACAGACACATAGATACATAGACATAAAGATCGAAGATAGATAAATAGATAGATAGACAAATAGATAAATAGATAACTAGAAAGATAGATAGATATATAAATAGATAGACATATAGATAGCTAGCGAGATAGATAGACTAATAGATAGGTAGATAGGTAAAGGTAGATAGGTAATCTTGTAGATAGGTAGAAAGTTAGACAGGCAGAAAGGTTGTAGACAAGTAGATAGGTATACTAGTAGATAGATAGATAAATAGATATAGATAGGAATATATAAATATATAGGCATATAATAAATAGATAGATAACCAAATAGATAGATAGACAGAGACACATTGATAGATAGATAAATATATATAATATATATATATATACAAATAGATAGATAGATAGACAGATAGTCAAAAAACATATAAACTGAAAGATGGATAGATAGATAGATATAGATAGATTGATTGATTGATGACAGATAGTCAAATAGTCTGATTGATATAAATAAAGATAGACACAATGATAGATTGATAGTAAAAAATAGGTAAAATAAAGATAGACATATAGATAAATTGATAGATAGATAGATAGAGATATAGATAGATCGAAATATAAATAGATAGATAGACACTTAGAATGATAGAAATATAGATAGATAAAATGATTAACATATATATAGATAATAGGTCAACAGCTAGATATATTGTAGATAAATATATAGCCAGATAGATAGATATATAGATCACCAGATATACCATTAGAGATTAATAGATAGATAATGATAGACAGACAGACAGATAGAAGATAGATTCATTGATTGACAAATAAATAATTACACCGATATATATTTATAGAAAAATTGATATATAGATAGATAGATAGTAAAGTTGATAGATGTATAAATTGATATATAGAGAAATAAATGATAGAATTATAGATAGATAAATAAATAAACAAAATTTATAGATAGATAGATAAATATACAAATAGATAGATAGAAATATAGACAAATAGATAAATAGATAGAGACATATATATAGATGGATGGATAGATAAAAAGATTGATAGATCATTAGATTGAGAGATTAATAGAAGAAAGATAGAAAAATTAATATTTATATTTAAAATAAATGTAGATTAAAAATAGAGAGCATGATAGATAAATAGAGAGAGATATATAAATAAAAAGATAAATAGATAGATAGATAGATTGATTAATAGAAAAATAGATAAATAGTTAGATATATAGGTAGATAGATTAATTGATAGTTAGATAGAAAGAAAGAAACTAGATAGATAGAAAGACAAATAAACAAATTATTAGATAGATATATAGATATGCAGATAAATAGATACACAAATAGACATATAGACAGATAAACAAATAGATATATAGATATATAGTTAGATTAATATATATATATATATATATATACAGACATATAGATAGATAGATAGATACACAGATATATAGAATGATGGATAAATAGATAGACTACATATAGAGAGATTGATAGATAGTATAAATAGATAGACAGCTAGATAATATACAGATAGATAGATAGATATATAGACAACTAGAAAGATAGAAAGATAAACAAATAGATAGATAGAGTTATAGATAGATTAACAGATTGAAAGATATACAAATAAATAATTTGATATATGGACAGTTATATAAATAGATAGGTACAAAAATGGGCATATAGACAGATAGATAGTTAGTCATATAGACAAATAGATAGACAAATAGATAGATAGATAAATAGCTAGATAGATAGATAGACAGATAGATTTATAGATAGATATACAGATAGTCATATAGATAGATTGATTGATAAATAGAGAGTTAAACAGATAAATAATAGATAGATTGATTGACAAATTGACAAATTGATAGATAGACAGATATCTAAATAGATAGAATGATAGATTGATTGATATTTAGTCAGATAGACAGATTGATAGTTGAAAACATAGACAAAATGATAAATAGATAGACATATAAATAGGTAGATATAATAATATATAATATATATATATATAATATATATATATATATATATATATATAT